>UYYA01004916.1:0-52922 GCA_900624975.1 Angiostrongylus costaricensis
GCAAAGCCCACCGATGCTTTCCAATTACAAGACCGAGATTATTGCATTTCGATATCCCAGACGGAACAGTTACAGAAACCAGAAAAGCAATGGAGAAAATTATTTGCGAATACTACTCAGACCTCTTCGATAGCCACGTCCACCTTCCGTCATATGAAATAAAGGATGATGGATATGTTGTATCACCGGTTCTTGCTTCCGAAACCCAATATGCAATTTCGTCGGTGAAAAATCGAAAAGCACCAGGTGCAGACAGGATAATACCAGAACGCCTGAAGAACCTTCCGCCAGTCCTCGCAAACAAAGTGGCTCGGCTCTTCACACGTTACCTGTCTGAATGCGAGCCCCCTATTCAGTGGAAGACCAGCGGGACCGTGTTGTTGTTCAAGAAGGGTGACCTACACGATATCGGCAACTATAGCCCAATCTGCTTAATGTCTGTCGTCTACAAACTTTTAACTCGAGTCATCCTAAACAGAAACATTTGGACGAAGGACAGCCATGTAAGCAAACAGGGTTCGAAAAGGATTTAGTACGATGGACCACATCCACACGATAGCAAGACTCACTGATGTTTCGCGAGAGTACAAAAGACCGCTCTGTCTCACTTTCACCGATTTAAAAAGGCTTTAACTCAAATGAGATAGAAGCAATCATGGAAGCCCTTGACAGTCAAGGAATCCTTACTCAGTGCATAAAGATTGTTTGTGAGCAGCACAAAAATTTCATAATCATGGTATCACCATTTTACAACGACATTAACATCGACGTCAAAAGAAAGGTTAGTCAAGGCGACACGGTCTCGCCAAAATTATTTACCGCCACTTATGACAACGTCATGCGAACATTGGTATGGGATAATATGAGAGTGAAAATCGATAGTCGGCAGTTACACCATCTTCGCTTAGCTGATGACATAGTCCTTATAACACCAAACATTAGCCAAACGCAACGAATGTTGGCCGACTTTGATAAAACCTGTAGAAAGATTGGTCCTCGTCTAAATCTCACCAAAACGATGTTTATGAGGAACGTATTGGTTTTCGTATGCCCCATTCAAGCTCAACGGAACGAATATCTCCAAATGCTCCAGTTACGTCTGTCTAGGTCGGGAAATCAACATGATGAACGACTTGGCTCCAGAGTTCAGCAGAAGGAAACGAGCGGCTTGGAGAGCTTTCAAGAGCATCGAGTATGTAGTGAAGAGAACAAAGAACATCCGACTCCGTTCCCACCTTTTCGACTCAATGGTACTCCCGGCACTCCCTACGTAAATGTCTACGTCCCTCCCTATGCGTGAGAAACCTGGCAGCCGCGTGAACACGATGAAAAATCACTGTGTTATTGAAGTTCAGTCGAAAGGACGATGCCAGAAGTATCCTATGGTGACGCAAGTAAGGGATGGGATCCGAAGGGCCGACCTGCGTTAAAGATAAAAAATCAGAGATGCCGCTCTGCACGCCATACAGTCGAAGATAAGGTGAACCGGACACGTAACACGCATGAACGACAATCGATGGAGAAGAACCGTTACTCACTGGATTCGGATGTCAAATGCACTGCAGGAATTCACCGACCCGATGGTCAGAGTTCTTCACGAACAACCTAGGAGAAAGATATGATGCTCAACGGGTTCGTAGAGCCAACAGAACCCACTGTGCTAGTGCTGCACGCGACAGGGAAAAATAGAAGATTTACCGGCGACCATCCGGGTCGGTCGACGATCAGCGGGACTACAGGTGATACAGGTATAGGGGGACGTAAATATATGCATATGCGTATTTATATGTACATATATACACATGTATATGTGTGAAAATCACGCCAATAAATCCCATATAGGAGGTACAAATCTTGTTTTCAGTTTCGATAATAACCATCAAAACTGTAAGCTTTACAAGCTTCGGACTGTAACAATTATAAACTGGACATAAAAAACCACGACTGGGAAACAAAAACGAAACAAAAACCAAAAAGTCGTAACTTGCAAAAAATAAAATGTGTGTAAAAAGTGCAAACTGGGAAAATTTACGGTGCAAAACATTTTTTAACAGAACTGTTTCCATAGTCCGTAATGTTTCCAAAAATATTTTAGTTAACCTTTCACAACAGCCAGCACTCAATCATTGGGCGCCGAAAAAACTAGTGTAAGAAGTTTTAGTAAGCCGTAATGCGTGAAAAAATGTTTTTTTTTTTTCGACGGACACCAAGTACAGCGCGTTTAATGGAATACATACCTAGGATATGAATACAAAAGGCATAGGAGAAAAACCTTGCAGGAAAAGAAAGAGCAAGGGCGAAAATGAAATCGACTACTCTGCCACAATATGCAATAATGGTGAAAAACTTACGAGTGGCGCAAGGTAGAAGTAGCAGCGAAAAACGACATCATTCCAGCAAGACAAACCATGAATACTCCACCTCCGAGAGAAACGTCGCAATGAGGCCGAACGCGCGCTACTTCACATTGAGCAATTAGGGCAACGACGCACACACATAGAGTCAGTAGCACTAAAATCTATATATATTAACGCACATGTATTCCAGGATGTCGGAAACTACTTCTGTTCGAAAACTGGAAAAGATAACAGAGAAGTGCAATTAGAGAGAGAGAGACAGAGACAGAAGGAAGAAGTTATAACTTTATTGGAAAATGTAAATCGTGAACACGAATTTAGTTTCATTATAAATCTCAACGGATGCGTGTAGCTCTGTGTTGGGAGGCGCCCTGAAGTGCACATCGGGCCAATTTCGGCGCCTCTCGCCCACCAAGCCCTCCTTCCCTCTGGGGTCGGAAAAATGGTACCAAACTTGTCCGGGAGGATACGAGCACTGACTCATTCGGTAGGCCACCGCGATTCATTGTAAAGGCCAGATATGCGTTCGATCACCACCACACGATGCCTAGTGAAGTCGAATTCATGGCGCATCCCTAAAGGATTGATCAACGCCGAGAGCTTCATCCCTTTTTCTTTTTATAGATCAACACCGCAGATAATCAAGAAACCATGCTATTCATGCCCATTGTGGCGCATCGGGTCGAAATCAAAAGGAAAGAAACGATCTCGTAGTAATCCTAAGAAGCAGAAAGACTTAGCAAATGGACGCTTTGTCTTTGGACTGCCGAACTGACATAAACCTCTAGTGTATGCACCATAGTTATGAATATGTTCATGCGTGCGCCTGTACTTGGGCAAGTATTTCTCGTGGATCACAGGTGAAAGAGATGAGACCAGCGATGTCACAGGAGACTTTCGGCAGATATAAAACACACGGCGAACAAGACTGCTATTTTTACTTGTGATTTCAAAATCCACTTACTATTACACATCTCAAAAACTGTGTTCCGTCTCAGCCACTGTAGAAATCCGTTGGGAGGAGGAAGAAGGTTCATAATTAATGACAACGACGATGTCAAAGTAATGATAAAACACAAAGCGATGAGAACGTAGAAGAGATTGGCAACCATAGGAGTTACACAATCCAGTAGCACTGAAATAAGAATCATCAAACTGTTAAGAAATGAAGTGCTTTTAAGAATTCCGACAAACCCCGATCATTGGAATGAAAGGCAATATGAGTTCGCCCTTTTCTGTCTAAGAAGCCACCGAATCTTGCAGGACGCCAAAAATCCCGACAACCTTAATGGATGCAGAAGGAAATAAACCACCACATGCTTCAAACACATATACAGCAACATAAAGCCAGAAAAAAAAACTGAAAAAGTAAGTAATCACCAATATTTGTGCAATGGTCTGACTGTGAGACGTCAAAAAACAACTCGGTATCGTCACTGCCCGCCGTCGAATTCAACGCTGGCTCGTCGATCAATATCCACTCACTTGAAAGAAGAGCACAAACGGCCTGAAAAGGACTACCTACTATTCGTACGTGTTGAAGGAAACAAACATCATATTAGACATTTATATTTTAAAGTACAGGGATTCCCTTCGAAACTGTCAAAGGTTTTTTGTATTGTCTGAAAGGATGTCTTATAGCACGAAGAAAAGAGATACCACCGATACAAAACACTTACCATTAAAAGGGATAGAACGTGAAAAAAAGCCCCGTAGAAATTTGATTCAGATAAGTCAACTTTCGACCACCACGTCATCTCCGAACAAGAATTTTGACTGAAAATGATATCCAGAAAGGCATCATATACACCTGCTTAACTGGACGGGTATAAGACTATGCTACGATTCGCAATTGAAAAAAGCAAAGTAATTCGGATAATGTTGGAGAAGCAAGCAAACTACTGAGGATTTGTAAATGCTGTCTACTGCTCTCAAGCTAACTCCTTGTCAGCGGTTATCGATCAGCGAATACCGTAGTGTTCGCAGACATTCTACTTGCGACCTATAATCATCTTGCCAACATTCCAGGAAAGTTCAAGTTTGTGTATACGTACAATGATTTTTATTATATATATATATATATATATATTTATATGTAGGTATGTATACATACATGTATATCTGTTGTACTGGCGAGAGATGAACGCAAACCATTTCGACTTCGCGGGTGGCAGTGTGAATTTTCGTGTTAAAATGGTAATATGAAGAAGTGAATGGTCAATGACGGTACCGATTCTTACACAAAACAGCGTTCAGAATGTTTTGAACCATTTCTTAAATGTTCAGAACGTTCACGTGCATGACAAGGTTTCGATAGTTACTGGTAAGTAGTTGTGCATATTCGAAACGTTATTTCCTTTCATAGCGTTTCACTCTTCACATTTTATTCTCAGAATATTAACCGTAGTATTTGCTTCATTTCAGTGAAGACGTTCCAAAACATGTCATAGAGCATGATGCAATGTATTTTATTGCAATTTATTACCACGGTTCAGTAGATATAATGTGGATTTTGAACCATTCCCTTATTTTCTCCATGCTGGTTCTGTACTCTAATGCATCAATGAAGGCTCTAATCATTTCAAAGTGTCTTGAACCATAATTAATAAGGAGTTCTCATCGAGTAGAATATGGGGGTAATTCTAGGCAAACTTTCCAGAACGTACTCTGGTCTTAATCCGATCACCTCCATCTTCGTGTGAAGATTCGACTCAGCCATACGCCGGAAAGGGACTCTTGTAACGAAAAGCTCTCTACCAATCTTTTCCACTCCACAATTCCCTTCTCAGACCCCGAAATCACCACTAGTGAAAGTCGTCCAGAATTCTACCCACTGAATTTCGAGTTTGGAAAGCATCAAGGGAGAGACAACTTCATAACCCGCAAGTATTACATCAGGCTACATATAGCTCCCACAGCCCATATGTGACATCTTGCTACTAGAAAGGGAAAATCCCACACCAGTTCGGACGTCGCGCAAGGTCATCCTGCTCAAGAAGAGTAACCGAATAGATCTACATAGCTATCATCCGAATATTTCTTTTGAGTGTACACTGCAAAATATTCATGAAGATTACCCTAGTACAAACGTTAAAAACTTTTGATGATGCTCAACCAGTTGAGAACAACCACGCTTCCGATGCAACATGATCCTGCTGCATGTATCACATGAATACCTTGTTATAGGTTATAGAAGTCTATCGGTTGTTCGCTTCTCTGATGAAATCGTGTTTTTTTTTCAGGAGTGCCAGTTGATCGGTGCTCACCTTTTCGATTCAACAGTCCTCCCAGAGCTCTTTTATGCAGCAGAGACGTGAGCTGATACTGGTACCACGCCAAGAACTCCGCATAACACGAACAGAGAACTTGAACGATGGCGTGCACTACTCGTGCAGAATGGCCGTCCAACTATGTAAATATCCAACTACTCTGTGCCGAATGTTTTCGTGTGCTGCAAGAAGTTGAATCATTATCACATTGGAGCCTTTGTGACATCAATGGACTGGAAGGACTCACTATATTTAACAGAGCGCAAGAAGTTTGTGACACAAAACTCTTCGTTAAAATGATAAAGCCGTGTGCAAAGCCATCCTTAAAATCCATACTCCAGAGAATTTATAGACTGGAAAACAAATGTTGCTGCGTGTCTCAGTGGAATTTTGTAATACTGACAACTACCAGCTATCAGTTCGCTGTTTATGAATCTCTACTCATAAGAGAGGGCAAATCAACCAGCGACGGTTGATACAAACTGATTGGCTTTGTGCTTGTTTATTTAGAAATAAAGATGTTCCTAGCTGTGTTTTTCTGTTCAAAAAAATAGTTTGTTCAACAAGGTTCGTTGTCCCTAGATGTTAAACTTGGAACGCTGTGCTTTACAGTCATTAGTTTACGGCAATCTGCTTTTTCGAACGAGTTTGTTTCGTCGGAAGATTGTTCATTTTAGAAAGAACGTCTACCACATAGATCGTACCTTTGAGGAAAGTACGGAGATATCTCCGCTGTACTTAGACTACTGACGTTCGACACGTAGAGATAATTTTTTTCTACAATATAGTGGCAAATCGTTGAAGAGATTTCTACAGGTGCTCCGAGCCATCAAAACTGTTCGTCAGTGAAAGAGTTAATCGTTTATAGAGTGTTCATGTTATAGAGTTCATTCCCAAAGGGATTTTTTCACGGCCTTCAAATCTTTTTCATTACTTTATTCACATAGGATTGGAAGTTCCCACAGTATGTACCCTTAGTAGTAATTCTTGCATGTAGTTTAAAATCATAATAGTCTATAACCTTTACTATTTACACCTTCGGTAATAGGCGTTGAATGAGTCTAACAGAGTTTTTCTACAATGGCTTCAATTGCCGTTACACTGTTTAAAACCTTACTTTCTGCATATTCTTTTTTGATATCACGGTAGGATATGGAAGGCAACCATAGGGATGCTATGATATGAGCAAAACTCGGAACTTCACTTGGACTTGGAAACAGCGACAACTCTCAACTGAAGCTCATAAAAGTTAAAACACTTATTTCGAGTGCAGCTTTAAGTTAACTAAGTTTGATGCCGGTTTGAGCTCTCTAGTTCATTACCGCTGACGGGTGATTACTGATAGCACAAAGGGAGCAAAAACAAGGTTGTGAGAAAGGCACAACGAGGTTCTCTATTGGTGCGTTGAGGGTAATCGCAGGCTCGAAGGCCATGTGAGGTTGCAAGTTTTGTCCATTCTCCGAGAAAGATCCCTACTGTTGACCTGTTTGGCACACAAAAGGAAAGGTCAAGATCACCATTTTTGATAACATTTTATAACAGCCAGCACAACGTTTCCGTTACTTCGATATTGTATCAATGTCAATCTTGTCAACATGTCTACTTGGAAGTGCAGTAGCACCAATAATTTCAAGGAAACCTGGGCACACTCTTACATCTATAGGTTTGGAGAGAAGAGAAGTTAGGAATTTGAAGATTTATTGAAAAGGCTCTGCTCTAGCGCCCAAAGGTTATGTTTAAAAAGTCTTCTGCAGTATTATTTTTGACCTAGATCTGCTTCGAACCAGATTTCAAAAAAAAAAGAAAATTCAGAAAATGCTGGAATTTTTAAAATCCCTAGCGCTAGCGTAGAAAATGGAAAGATTGAAGATCAGTGGATTTAAACAGCCGTCATTTACTCATGGCGTACGTGGAAACGTGTTTAGAAACGTTCATTGATGTTTTAAAAATCTGTTCTATTCTCACGTCACGTGAAGTACAGAAAAATTAGAATTATTAGAATTAAATCCATCGTTCAAGCGCACAGTATTCATTAATCCAATATTATCTTCGACAGGATTTTCTTTAATGATTAAGCTAGCACGAAGTTTATTAAAAAAAGAAGCTTTACTGTGGTAACATTTCGACATTTTCGTCCTCTTTAATGCCGATCATTCGAGTTGGCTGCACACGGTAGTTCTTCCGCACTTTGTGTGTCTTCATAGTCGTTCGAGCCTAATCTTCCTAAAGTCATACTCTACTCTCTTGCTACTCTTGCACGCGACAGGGAAAAGTGGAAGATTTACTGGCGCTCGCTCGAGTCACTCGACGATCAACGGGACTACAGGTGATCTTAGTTTAGTCACCCAAAAAAATATTATTGATCAACTATGCCGGAGTAAAAGAAAGTTTATTTTTTAAATACTGTTTTTAAGGTTGCTAATATTAGAGAATAAAAGGTTGAAAAGAGTTCGGCGTTTTTGCCAACCCCAGAGGGATGGAAGGGTTGGTGAGCTCGGAGCGCGGGATCGAACCAAAGGACTTGTGTGTAACAAAAGGGCACCTCTAAGCAGTACGCTTAATCAATCCCTATTGCAAATATTACGAAATAAAATTTCTGCTTACACAGAAGGCACCATTATTTAGTTCCATTCTTATATTCTACACTTGGAAAAGTTTCTAACGGTTGGACGCGTACAGCTAAACATCGTTATGAGTAAACGTTGTAATCGACGTACGAAATCAGAATAACACCACTGGCAAACGAGTATGTCGATCGTGTTTTTGTTGTCTTGCTTCCGATCGCTTTTCAATTTCATTAAATTCCATGTTATGGTGGTGGGTAATAGGAAATAAACGAGCTGATTGACATTAACACCGAATTTTTTTTATAGCTTCGCAGCCTATTCTCCTCCTTCCTGAGGATTTGCTCAAGCTACTTCCTACTATCACTCATATATTTCAAGCAAATGGACAATACGGTATTTTCCGTCAGTAATATTTTATATGGATATCAAGAAGTAAGTTGGAGACTACTAGGATTCCATAAAGATATTTATGATTCTACAGTAACACTTTTAGGTGAACGATAGAAAACACCAAGGTGTTCGAAATGACGAATCCGAATTCGCTGGCCAAAATCACAAGGAAAAGAGAGTTAGAACATCATTCACGAAGAATCAGGTCTTTTTGTCTGCAAATTTACGACCATATCTCGTAACTAAAGTATTCGCACACTTTTTCAACACTGAAAAATTGTAAAGTGTTCAAGGCACTTTCGACTATGGCATCGTTTAGTCCATGGTACGAGATCAGTTTGATCACGTGTAGCCCTAATAGGAATAGTTAAACTAATAACTAGAGCGGGAGCCAATGAAGTTCACTCACTATTAGCAAATCGTCGATATGACAGTAGAAGACATGTCCGCTTGTACATTGCATTACAGCGTTTTCCAACTAGTTCTGTGTGGTTAATTTAGCGATGTTTACGTCTATTTATTCTGTTTGTTCATGTTCATTTTTGTTTGTTGAATTTATTAAAATGACTTTTCGTACAATTTAAACTGGTATCTCAAGATTCTTGCCTTTAGATTGTGATATTGGAACAGAGGTTCGCCTTACAGAAATACCTGACCTCAACGGAACGCTCATCTCTAGCGAAGGAGCTAAAGATGAGCGATGCACAAGTGAAAACATGGTTTCAAAATCGGCGAACAAAGTGGAGGTGTGTGTCTGACCAAAATATTCTTATAGAGATGTGTGAGAAGTATTTCATTCATTCAAAAGACCGACTTCATATAAAACTCGGCATAAATAGTTGATAAATTTATTTATTCGACCTTATAAACTGATTTTGTTGAGCCCATGTGTTTGGTATAGGTTTTCGTTGTCGTTGTCGTTGTTGTTGTTGTTGTTGTTGTTATCGTTGCTGTTGTTGCTGTTGGTCGATGGCTGGCGTTTCGACGATTTCGCCTTCCTCAGAGCTGTGCTGTTACGAGTGGGAGTCCACTCCCATAAACCGTAAACCACGCGCAGCAAAAAATTACTCGTAGTCATAGGCACTTGCCGAGGAAAATTTGAAGAGGTCGTGAATGTGCCCGGTGCTGTAGAAATCCTCCACTACAACTATCATTCATTACCGTTTCTGAATTTTTCGTTAGTTTCATAAGTGCCTTACCTTTTCACTATTGCCTCCGCTTCCTTTTACCGTAATGGAATCACTTTAAGTGTTATAATGTGTAGAAGAATGAAAGAATTTTGAGGAGGCACGAATCGCCTGTGAAAGAAGAACACCGCAAAGCCATTCTCCCCTCTCTTGAATCACAGTACACAACTTCTTGCCAGGTGAAATATAATAATGCACTAATATGATGATCAACCAGACTTAAATAATGCTTCAATGAAAATCAGATGAGAGAAGTTTGTTATGGTTTGTCATCATAGTCTCAAAGTAATAAGAAAAAACTGAATGTTATTAGTTCGTGGTTGTAAACCAAACTGTCATCAATACGTAACAGAATGCCTTGATAGACGTTAACATTGACTTATGTTTGGCACTAGTTCCACTTTGATCCGCACAGGACTCTTCAAAATACAATTTTATTTTTTTTACCTGTGAGAATTCAATTAGAGTGACCTCTCAACTGTTTTCTCGGCTCCGCTCTCTAGAGTTACTACGCATAAATTACGGACTACACAAAGATTTTCGAAACTTCGCCACAGAAATTTCATCCGTTTTATATCTCTATTTGAACGTTACTGAGTCGGCTAACAATTTGCGTTCTACTCATCTTGCAATTAAAAACACATGGGTTTCCTCTCTTTCTCTCCTCCTCCATTTCTCTACCGTTTGTTCTCACTTTGTTCGAATGTTTGACGTGGCACACTGTTTGTCTCACAATAAAATTGTCAGCTGATTTTGCAGAACAGTATTGGGAGCACCGTTCACTTCCCATACTGCAATATATTTCGTTGCTCTTTATAGTTTCCACGAAGCGCGTAAAGTTCGGATTTGATCTATCTTTGTGATGGCTTATCCGTTACAGACGTGCAATTCCTTCGATTTCGGTCGTGTTGTCGTAGAGATGAGTGAATGCACATCCTACCCATACGATGACTCGCGGTTGCCTACCGAAGTATCGAGCCAGTGCTGCTATCCTCCCAGACAAGTTTGATACCAATTTCCCGACCTCTGAGGGATGGAGGGCTTGGGAAGCCTAGGACGCGGGACAGATCCCATGTGTACTGCAGGACGCCTCCGACCACTGCGCTACACGCGCCCCAACCTCACTATGTCCTTCATTCCAATAACAAAGAAAATAGAAATTACAAAAATAACAAAGTCAATCGCAGTAATAACAATAACAGTGGTTAATGACAATAGAAAAACTACTTAATGGTAGTAATCGATATAATAACAGTAACAGTAGTAAATTACTGATAATAATAATAGTAATAATAACAGCTTTCTGCTTCTACATCGTTCTTCAGTGGTGGGTTACTTTTTCATTCCTACTTTCGTTCCTGATTTCGGTTATAACATCGTCTCTGAATCAACTAGTAGGAGGATCGAGATAAGGATTCATCGCCGAAAAGATACTTCCCTTGGATCCACATCATGGTGAAGACCCGGTTACGCCCTTGCAAGGTTATGTCAGGACTCCAGGGAGGATCAAGTTGCACAACCAGCAGTAGGCCAATCTCAGTACCCCGCACACTGGATGTTCCCGTCTATGACGTCAGGCGGTGAGACGATCGGTGAAAGGCCACAAAATTTCGGGTTAAGCACGACGTCATTGGAACAGGATCTGATGAACACACGCAAGACAGGCTATGGAGATTGTTTCTTACTCTGCACGAATAGGGCCAAAAAACTCTTCACAGACGCCGATCTTCACTTCCTTGCAGCCTCAAATCGCGTTAAATTTCATGTGATCGCACTACGAGAAACAAGAAACGAGAAGCACGACATACGACAGCTAAATAACGGGACCCTTGTCCGTCCATTGTCCATCTCTTCAACCCGTACGAAATCCTATCCTTTTGCATGACCGTCCGCCTTCAATCAACGCAACATAAGAAGATCACTATCACCAATTGCTACTCACCGAGCGAAACCGACTTTGTGAATTAGATGCGTTCTACTATCAGTTGGAAGAAGTTATCCGCAATGATAATGCGCAGTTCAAGTTTGCTGTGGAAGTTCAACGCAAAAATAAGTCAGCCATAGCGAATACAGAGTCGGATAATTTGAATTAAAAGAGGGAATTACAATTGGAAACCGTCTTAAGGTGCCTATAGCACGCTTCTACTATGGAATCTCGCTTTTCTAGAAGAAATGAGGCCGCCGTTGAAAATGAAAGTCTCCAAATAGCATAACTCACGCGGAAACCGACCATATTCTGACAAACAGAAGATGGTGCCGACTTGACAGATCGGTAGACCCGTCATTCCGTACTGGTTCTGACCATCTCCTTCTTCGCGCGAAAGTTCGGTTGAGCCGTAAGCTGGAAAGAAAATTCATGTCATCGACCAAGTAGAAAAGACCAGGTTGCATGCAATGAGAACATTTTCAGCGAAATCTATCTAAACATGTCTGGCAGATTAAGGAAGATCCGACCGAAAACTAGCAGCTGCTTGTGGAATGGCCTAAAAGGTGTGCCGAATTCGTCTGTTTCTCAGGCAAAAAGATCCGACCGCATCTACATTATCACTAATGTGTTGCTCGAAAAAAGATGAAAACTGAAGCTTGATATTACTGCAACACTTAACACGGCTAGTAATAAATGTCAGCTGCAGAAGAGCTTTTCAGCAAGATCTAGAATCAGCCTCAAAAAATATCGTCGGAAGTTGTGTGATTATAATGCTCCGCTGTCAGCCATGTAGAATGGAAATAGAATCTCCACAACTTCCCGCCATGATATGGAATTGATAACTGAAACGCTCCACGCCAACCTTTTCCATTCCACAATCCCCCTCCCGGGCCCTAATATCCCCGCTGGAGCAAAACCACCTGAAATTCTTCCGTCAGGGGTTCGAGTTGAGATAGAAAGCATGAAGAAAGGTACAGCTCCAGGACTCGGTAATATCACCGCCGGTTTCCTTAGAGCTGGAAGCCACAATTTACATGTAGTTCGCGCAAACCATGTGACAGCCCACCTTCAAAAGGGAAAAATCCCAGACCAGTGGAGGAAGTCGTGCACGGTAATCCTGTCCAAGAAAGGAGACCGAAGGAATCTTCGTAACT
The DNA here is from genome assembly GCA_900624975.1 of Angiostrongylus costaricensis. Taxonomy (NCBI): domain Eukaryota; kingdom Metazoa; phylum Nematoda; class Chromadorea; order Rhabditida; family Metastrongylidae; genus Angiostrongylus; species Angiostrongylus costaricensis. Next base: position 12,852 of record UYYA01004916.1, read on the forward strand.
ATCGTTCCATATGCTTGGTAGTCTAGAAGTCTTTCTCGAAAATTATGCTCTCGCGCTTGTCAAAAACATTGGATAAGGCGCAACCAATGGAGCAAGCAGGATTTCGAAAAGGTTTTTGTTCCAGGGACCACAACCAAACTGTATCCACGGTCATCGAAGTTTGTCGGGAATGCCACTTGNCATGTAGTTCGCGCAAACCATGTGACAGCCCACCTTCAAAAGGGAAAAATCCCAGACCAGTGGAGGAAGTCGTGCACGGTAATCCTGTCCAAGAAAGGTGACCGAAGGAATCTTCCTAACCGTCGTCCGATATGCTTGTTCAGTGTACTGTACAACCACTTCACGAAGATTATCCTCTCGCACATATCAAGGACATTGGATGAGACGCAACCAGTCGAGCAAGCAGGATTTCGAAAAGGTTTTTGTTCCAGGGACCACAACCAAACTGTATCCACGGTCATCGAAGTTTGTCGGGAATGCCACTTGCTTCTATTCCTAACCTTTGTCGACTACGAAAAAGCGTTTGACAGTGTCGAGGCGAATGCAATCCTATCGGCGCTCGTCTACGAAGGAGTGAACCCGTCCTACATAAGAAATATGTCTGACTATTATCGGAACTGCACTACGAAAATATCGATTTTTCCACTGACCTCTTACCACACGTATAGGAAAAATGGTTCGATAGAGGAAAATCCACTCAATTGGGATGAGAAAAGCGTAGGTATTGATAGAAAATTCCCATCAAACCTTCGTTTCGCCGAGTACATCTTCTCAAGATGTACCAGCGAAGCACAGACGATGATTAATAAGTTCAATGAAGCGAGAAAAAAGATTGGACTCCGTATAAATCGGTAGAAGACCCACTTCACGAAAAACACATGATGCGAGGACGAAAAAATTGAGCTGGATGGCTCTCTGAATGCAAAGACCACCTCGTATTTTTACCTTGGGCGATCAATGAACACAGAAAAGAACACGAAGGAGGAACTAGATACAAGGAGAGCAGCTTGGGGCGCATTCGGGCCTCCCAAAGAAATCACCGACCAAATGAAGGACCCAAAAATCCGCACCTACCTTTTACACTCTACGGTTTTCCCAGCGCTTTATTATGCAGCAGAGACGTGGACTGATACTTCAACCACGTCAACAATACTCCGCACTACTCACAGAGCGCTAGAGCGCTGTCTTCTGAAACATAACTCGAACTCTCAATATCTAGCCGGAATGCGAAGATCTGATCTCTTAAAGCTGTCACATCTTTGAGATCCAGGAGAATATACCTCGTTAGCGAAACATAGAGGGACTGGCTTGGTGGGCCATGGGCGCAGGAACCGATTCCACGTGCGCGTCGTAGTGGCGCCGCCAACCACTGCGCCACACGCGCCCAAGTCTCGCCGTGGTCGAGTAATAGCACAACCGTGGGCGGCGATTGCGAGCAAAAGAAACGAATGGCAAATGTGCTGGGGTCCGCATAACTCGTGAAGATGGGCCGCCCAAGTATCCAAGAAAGTAATAGTAATAATAATGATAGCCATTATAACAACAATGATGATAAGTGTGGTGAAGTTCGGTGATTGTGCTGCAGGTTGAATAACCAGAACGTGGCGAGGGCACAGTGGTGGAATTGGATTACTACTTCCATTTTTATGATTACGCTTGAGCGCCCTGGAGCATTTCCTTTTAGTAACTGCGTTGTGTTGAATTATCAAGTCTGGCACAAATGTGCAGCCTATGAAAGGTTTGACTTTTTTGGACGTGTGGTCGAACCAACGAAAATGTGTGTTGTAGAGTGCCTTTAAACACCGTGCAACACGCGCCAAAGGGATGCAATCTCCTTCGAAGGTAAATAAGAGTTCTTAGAGACCTGCTATGTTATACAAGAGAGTGGTTATGTCGAAACATGGTGAGCAGATGGTGTGATAGAGTTGAGGATGTGTGGCTGTCCTACTAATCCACGACTATTTCTTAAGAGCGTCGAGGATTGTTCTGATCGTTCGAGCGAGATATGACATGCTGATGGACTGGTAACAGCCTCCCGTTACTTATGAATGTCACGTGTGTCCTAATATATTGTCTCTACATTGCGTACCTGATATTTGGCTATTGTGTTCTACATAAGCATGCATAAATAGTGAACCACTAACCATATCAGTATGTGGAGAAACAACCTAAAGAGTAAAGAGTAGGACTGATAGTAACAGATGATATCTTCCTTAAACGTATTGGTGCTGAGTCTTAATTTCTGTCGCCGTCAGCGTTCGTAGTGTGCCCTCTCGTAAACATGCATTCCCCCAGCAAATAGCCTTTCTCTTTTCCTTGCAGTTAACTCTTTATAATTTGGTTTCTTACCTTTTTTTATTCGTAATCTCTGTCTTTCTCATATACTATACATTCTTCTTTGTATTTCTCCAACATTTTTGAACATACCCAATCCTTGTGTTTAAAGGTATATGAACTGATCCGAAAAAGGTTTTTCTACATTTCTGAGTATACAAAATGGATCATCCATCTTGAACAACGCCCGTCACAAAATATGTGTTGAATGGGATATCGAATAATTACAAAAAGTTCAGTAAAAAGCCCATTGCTGCAAAATAAACAGCTCGAAAAGAATGGCATCATAGGTGACTCACCGTGAGTAATGTGTGACTCACTTCAGCACAAATGAGTTAAATGTGATGAACGACAAATAAAGTACCGTAAAAGGTTTTGGAATAGGTGGATCATAATCCATTTTCGAAACTTGACGGAGACCACAATGTAGAAACAAAGCTCTAAGGTGAGAAAATAAACATAAAAGAGTTTTACAATAGTAGGAAATCGATACATTAATTGATCCAGGAGTGCCAATAACAGATATAGTTTGCTGTAGACATAAGTATAAAAGGCATAAGTATATTGTAAGTATAAAAAATATCAGCGGCGGTCTTTCACAATCCATGTGCTATAAGGGAAAAAATTCGTAATACATTAAAATCAACATACGAAACGCATGACAGTGTAGAGAGATAAGGAATATTCTCTACGTCATAGATGGTGCTCTGTGTGTTACTCTGGTAGCAATAATGATGGAAACCAAAAATCACTTGTCATTTGTCATGCATCATTTTGACGACTAGAAACACTCTTATTCCCGTCACAGTGAATCAGTGGACAACTGGAGATTACTAATGGTAATAGAAAAGTTCCGATAGTAGCATGAGGACTGATGTAACGGTTGGCTGCCACTAATGTAGCAAAATATACGCACGACCCAGCCATCTTTTTTTTTACTTCTCATTCTGCAGCTTTGGTGTCTCCCATGTAATTCCTTAGGATTTTTTTGTTCTTGTTTCAAGAATCCAATGTGGTTTTCTTCATGTATTTCTATATTATTTTGGAACTATTTCATCCACCATGGAAATTATTCAGCCATCAGTTCTCCACGACGGGAAAATTAGCCTATCCATATAGGGGAATCCACCATCCTGCAGTCACTGTTTCAATACAGAAGCATTTTCACGAACTATTTACGGCTGATATATCCGATTTTGTTGTGAAAATATGAATCGGATGCTGTTAAGCTTGGGTGAAAACATGCTCTAAAAAGATTCATTTCACTGGCAAGCGCAAAAGAACCATAATCTACTCCAAAAGAATTATCCGGTAAAAGATGAAGAGAGGACAATTAGAGATCATTATAATTGGTGCGGTATAATGGTGCTCAAATGGAAAGAGGGAAGGAACTGTGCGGGCTCCAGAGTAATCACCACTTATCTGAGATTTTCAGGTTAAGTCACTGTGGTTCTCCTGAATACCGAGGTCAACCTGGGCAAAGTCTGCCCCAGGTCTTCACTACCACGAGCAGTCGAGGCCCGTGTGGATCAGGGAGAGATTTGCCACCATGCGACTTTGATACCAGGACGGTGGCGGATCCTGGTACTGGTTTACCCTTAGCCAGGCTTCCAGATGGAAACATCGGACTCCTTCTCAGCTTGGGAGATCCTGTCGGGAGGACGAATCTCCCGCTGTACATCGCAGTCCGATACCTAGGAACACCTTCCAGCCACGATGAGGCGGTAAACCGTTAGGAGGGGTGAAGCTAAAGAAAAAACCACTAAGTACTGGGTACAATTTTTTTCTCCACACCTTATGTTTTTACTCTACTTCGTTACTCATACATATCAGGCAAATTAAAGTATGATTAAATGCAAGCGCATGCAGAAAACATGGGTGAAAAACTCAGCACTCCATTTCTATTTGATTCTAGTGGAAGACTGCCTATATCTCAATTTAGCTATCTTTTGGAACGGAGTTTATAAAGTGGAAGATCTTTTAGTTACTACAAGAAACTGCTAAAATGTCGTTTTTCTAATTCTACTGAAGGCGATGAGAAGCGCAGTGTTTAGTTACGAAGTTCATCAGGAAACAAGGCGCTAGTTCGGCTCTCACTCTAACTCTCTCTCCCTGACTTTCTCCTTCTCCTCATGCTAAAACGCTTTATCTGAGCTATCTTTAAGATTGCAAGGAGAATCGACTCGAACAGCACTCTAGACACTAATAAAAATAGGACGAAATCTTCAAGCACCCATTGAAGAAATAAGCGAAATGTTCGAAGACCTCTGTGGACGATGAATGCGAGGATAACGAATAGAATGCAAGAAGTGCTGAGGTCCGCACCTTAGATGTGATGGAACGTTCTACTCCAAAGCGTTCGAAGCAAAGTAGTAATAGATAAAGCTCTGTAAACTATTCGTTTACACTATTTTAAAAATAAAAAAGCAATGGAAATGTGAATTTTAAAAAGAGGAAGCTGAGAAACAAATTTATTTGAACATGATATTCGGAACTTTAATGGAAGATTAGGAGAATAAGAATTGACAATGTGTAATAATTGTAAGCAGAATAGTATGTATAGGCATATTGATGAACACGCACTCTGTGAAAATACAGTCCTTTCACTGTCAATAACTCTTGTAACACGGTGTGTGTAGCGCAGTGCTTAAAGGTGCTTTGCAAAACTCACGCGCGCGTTAGTTCGAACCCGCGCTTTGAGCTCACTAAGCCTTCATTTCCTCAGGGTTCGACAAATTGGCACCAGAATTGTCTGGAAAGATGAAAGCACTGACTTGATACAATGTTTAGTCACCAAAATTCATTGTACAGATAGGTTCTCTATTGAATCACCTCTAACGATCCTTGATAAAGTTGAATGCACTTCGCGTCCCTCAGGGTTTAATGAGCGGCGAACGCTTTATCCTTTGATATATCCATTATTTAGTTTAATTTCAATATCTCTGGACCTCTAACATAATGATTAAAGGACTTAAAGTTGAGATAAATCACGCCTTCCAATGCGGTCCACTGAGTGTTCAGCACGACAGTATCCCCCAACCAAACACACTAGGTTTGTCGGTGACGAAGAGTTCCGCGATGGCTAAGTCGGAAAGAAAAATGGAGGCTTTTGTTGGATTTTCACCAACCTCGGAGTTTAAAGTTGAAATTACGAAGTACCAACATATAACTTTTTTAGCTTATTATTTACTCTGCTATTTACTATTTACTTTGCCTACTCTTTTTAACGGCAAGGTATATATTGCGAAATATAACTTCAATGATGCTGAGATATTTGCAAAACTCTGGACAGCAGGTGTTTGCGGTGGAGAACGAACGCGCTATTGTCCTTGCCAGGGAGTAACGCGTTCACCAGCACACCATGTGAACCCTTCGTCTCGCTGTCCCTCAGCTAGTTCTATCGATCTCTTGCCATCAGCAATCATTGAAGTTATATTTTGCAACGTGTATTCATTTGGATTCTTGCCGATTCGGAGATCATGCTTCATACCACGTAGCTTGTACTAACAAAGATTCTGCGACGATAAATGCAACACCTTTGCTAAGTACAAAGTACGTGGAAGAATTAAAGGTGTGTTGATGTGAGAAAATAGTGCGCACGTGAGGATGGTGTTTCAAGTAACTGCGTATGTTGGCACATGAATGCAATCGGTCATCGGACGGAAACGCTTTGATGACGGACTAAGTTTCTCATTTCGAAACCGTTTGCGACTGCTTTTCAGCAAACATGTGGCGACGACTAGGTCAAGACAATACAAAACACAAAACTTCAGGCATTCGCCGGCTAATGCATAACGGTGGGTTCCGAAACGCTGCAAAAAAGGATCGTTGATCAGTATAACTGGAAGAACTCACCATTTGGGCCATGTTTACACATACGTTTGCTCAGAATATAGCAACTTGGTGGTTGGTAGCGTAAGAATTGAATAAAATGCACGATGAGACCAAATACTTGATGTTTCAGTCTTCAGCAAAAGATGTGGTAACGTTGAGTAATATAACTATTTAACTGCAAGTTAGGTCTTCCACCTTTTATATTCTGTTGCTGTGCGAAATGACTCAGCCACACGCCCACTGACAGGCAAAGGGTTGTGAAATACCGCGTTATCGCACTAAACGCGAACAAACACACTATGACTCATAGACGAATGGATGGCTGGAAGAATTCCTGTTTCTCTGATTCACAGCAAGTATGGATTTCGTCATTCGTGATGAACGAAAACATGTCGGAGTAACAGTATGCACATTCTTAACCTTTTTATTTGCTGCCTATTCTTTTTAACGGTAGGGTATGTTGCGAAATATAACTTCTGTAATGCTGAGATACTTGCAAAACTTCGAACCGCAGGTGTCTGCAGTAGGGAACGAACACGCTATTATCCTTTCCGGGGAGTAATGCGTTCACCACCACACCATGCGGGTCCTTCGTTTCGCCTGTCTCTCAGCCAGTTCTATCGATCACTTTCCACGCACATTGGAAAAGTTAAGTGCGGTCAGTCTTCGTGAAGAGTAATGCGTCAACTTCAGAATAACCTTAATCATTTGATTGTGGCACACAGCTTCTTCATACATTCTATAACATAATTCTTAAGCACCCTGATAATAGCGCCTGGCTACTCGGTTCATGTTTTCGAAACTTAATCGCGTAATGAGATTAACTCCTTGTCCAATGCTGTTGTTGAATACGGGATAGTTCGGAATATGATGGTTTCCGATGTCTGTCGAAGTTTTATACTCGCAAACAATCATTATTGAGTTCAATGGCTAGAAATAACTTTTGACGAACCTTTTATAGAATCATCTCATCTTCATGGTGCATACATATTTCTATAGAATAAAAAAGGTGTGTCATCAGTTTACTTTGCCATTGGACAAAAACTGACATGAAAACTCATTGATTGCATATCCTGATATAATTTCCTATTGGATTAGCGACACAGGCACTGAAGTAATACACTGAACTCCATTATAATTAGGAGTGAAGATCGATTCTGAACTCTCGTGTAACGTAGGCATTCGGCCCTTTAATCACCATTAGGTGATTATTACGATCGTAGTCGAAGTCGAGTGATTCAGGCATAAAATCTGAAATTATCACTGAGATCTTAGGGGATGTAGTTGCCGATTACCTTTTATGTGATGTGAGTTGGATCGCGATTCGATGCTTGCTTGGCAACTGCGAACATATAAGTTAAGTTCACCACACACCGTCTAAGTAGATGTGAGCCGTTCTTGGATAAAACGTTGCGCCACGAATGACGATTTTGTCGATTTGAACATCGCTATCCATTGTGCCTCTCTTGTCAAGATTTTTGTTAACGATTGTGTGCAGGTAATCGTGTTCCCTGAGAAAAGAGTTCAGTAAGTCTAGTTGCTTTTCTTTTGTACATCTGTTCTTAGCTACCCACCGTCTGAAAATTATTGCCCAATATGCATATTCTCCATTTTTATACGCGTAACTTTCTCCATCGTCGAAATAAATCGTTCCATTGGCGAAATCTCCTAAGAATTAGTATACGATCATTCAACATACCGTTGCAAACATTTCACTGTTTTACTATTAGGTTATTTGGAAAGAAGCTGTTGCGCATCTTCACATTCAGCATTTTATTGCCCTTCTCAGATGTTTCTATGATTTATTTTAGCCAATGCGAAACATCTTTTATGACACTGTACAAATTAAGCTTGTGGAGGTTTCTACGCAAATTGGAATTAGGCGGTTCGCGAACATGCGTTCATGGATCATGGGATATAATGAAGCATCAGATGTTACGCTCCAGACATGGTTCGACAGTTTCGACTTTGGTAGTTCTCAAAACAAGAAGCAAACAGCACTATTTTCGATAGTGGATCATGACTTTTAAAGAAGATAGTCGAGCACGATTCCTGGAAAGCTGTCGAAGAGACTGTTTCAGAAATGAGGTTTTCAATGTATTACATCTTTGAACATGTTAGGATATCGACGAAATTTGGATAACAGACCGTAGAAGCAGTCAAATGTTGCGGCAATTTAATACTTGCAAAGTATGACGAAAATGTGATTCTTTATGACAACACGAAATGGAATGATTCATGTGAACTGATGGGTCTCAGAAGAATGTTCTTAGGAGCAAAACGCGCGTAGACGAGATCGTAAACATTATTTGGTGTTCAACCATGGAATCCATCCGTGTTCTTCGATATCGTGGTAGAACCATATTGTAATTAACAGATGAAAATGCACGCAAAGCAGTCAAATGCAGAAAGCACTCATCAGTCGTAAAGGTTTTACACTATAACCACAACCGCATGATCCCACATGTAGCGCTGATCGTCGTAAAGAAACAGAAAAGTCAAAGTCTGCGACAATGTGTCACTTTCCATACCTGAGTAGACCACTGACCAACCTTTTTCACTCTAGGAAACATCTGGGCAACTCAAGCATTAAAAAAAAGTATTCGAGGATTAGCAATGAATAATAAACGTCTTCCAAAATTTCTACGATTCTAAAACCTCAGAACTGATATACTTGTGTTACACACTGGGGCATATGGAAACATCCATAACTTCCCGAATGATTATGTATATGTATATATATATATATAAATATAGGTTAAAAGAGGATAAATCTCTCGGAGCTGATTAATCCTTGAGGGTGTGTCACGAATTCGACTTCACCGAACTTCGCAGAAGTAAATTAATGCATATCTGCCCAATAGAATGACTATTGGTGGTCTAGCGTAGTATCTGGTCAGTGGTACCATTCTCCCAGAGAAGTTTGGTACCAATATGCCGATCCCTGAAGGATCGAAAGCTTGGTGAACTCAGGATGCGTAATCGAAGCAACGATTACGTGTGAATTCCAGGGCACCTCTAACCACTGCGCTATACGTTGCCATGTATATATATTTTTAGTTTTATGTGTATAAGTACATATGGTCTAAAATATATAATGCTTAAAGCATTAGATAGTGTGAAGATAGTGGTTTTTCCGCAATTTTGCATGATAATACTTCGACTCGTCACAGTTGAATTCACAAAGCTTACCTTTTATGTTTAGAGCGATGTAAAGGGTTATTGGAGCTGTTCGCATCAATTCGCTGGATCGTCCCACATGTTCTCGAAAAGGAATCACAGTTCCTAGGGTGAATTTCATCTTTCCATAAAAAGGACTTGATTAATAAAGAAAAAATTAGAAAGTGTGGAAGAGCCAAGTCAAAGTTTTAATGCTGATATAAAACAGGACATTAGAGCTATTAGGTCCCTCCGAATTCAATGTCCGACTTCAACCTGTAGAGTCATTGTGACATATCTCAGCTCGGAATAAACTACTTTGACCGAAATAAAAACAGTTAGAATGAACACATTACTTCCAAAAAGAAGCGAGTTTATTTATTCTAGTTTCATAAAATTCTGGCTTTCTGGATGCAATGAAGCCGCTGAGGGCAGTTTCGGCCTCGGCATGGTTTATGAAATATTTCACGTACAGATATTTGTCGAGGTGTTTGAAGAAGAGTTAGCAGGTAGGTCCGGCGAGTGTGGTGGATGAGACAGAGTTTCGTAGCCTAGTTCGTTAAAATTTTGTAATGTCTATTGTATGACGCGGAAAAAGATTGCCGCCTTTTTGTTGACCCTTGGAGAGCATAGCCGCTGAAGACTCTGGTGCATACCGTGGTAATGGACGTAATTCGTCGCCGTGATCGTTCCACCCGGAATTACGAAGTTGTGATCGATTAAACCATGAGCAAACCACGGAATGCTCAGCATGACTTAGTTTCGGTGCAATTTCGAGTTTGGAAAGAACTGCGGAGATTCATCGTGGTCAAATAAGTAAGACGATCGCTTCAATTCGCCTCAATTATCATAGACGATTCATATGTCGTCGAACGTCACACTGTGGGCGAGGAAGAGGTCGTTCTAATTGTGCAGAAGAAGCTCAGCTGATATATCAAAATGGGAATTTCGTTGATTATCAACCAGTCAATACGGTGTCCATCTATTGAGCTTCTGAGCCTTTCTAACTTTTTTCGGATAACCTAAAATAGTTTAACACTAAAACCGAGTTCTCCTATAAGTTTTCAAATAGTTATTCATTTATCTGCCTACAGAAGAGTCTTCAAATAGTCGTTAATAACACAAGGACGTCCACAATCTTACTTTTCATCAACATGGTGCTCGCCACGACTAAATTTTCCAAGTCAACGTTCTATTGCACACTCTTTAAGTACTCATTGATCCCACACTTCATTAAAATTTCAAGCCGTTTGCGATGGCCACGTCGGAGTTTGAATTCGTAGAAGTAGATTTGCTCGTACTGCTTCATTGACATCTCGTATTTTCACCTTTAAAACTGGTCAAAAAGACGATCCGTGTCATAATTCAACTACGCCAAAAAAGTGAATGAGATAGGCTTTACAATGATATATAATATTACAGTATTGGAGGGAAACTATAGCTGGAACCTGAGATATTTGCAAAACCCAATGCCAGATTCGAACTCGCGATTACCCTTTTTGTGGGGTTGGATTCTTGAGTCTCTTGGCTTGGCTTTCTCTCAGCCAGTTTTCCACCCTAACGGTGGCTTCAACAGTCACTCGTCAACGGGTGTTACCTGTGGAGCATAAATCAGCATTGAACTCAGTTAAGCTGAGGATGTAGTTGAAAATCACAATGTGCTTGTGATTTGTTATTTAACATTACTATTTAATATTTATATACTCATTGTTGCGTGAATATCTGCAAGAAAAATGAAGTTACAAGTCGGGAATTAATTTCTGAGCAACCTAATGTTGTAAGCCATGTGAATTTCGAAATTACAAGCATTTGACAAAGATTTGTTCATATTCTGCCCGAAGGAAAAAATCGCTAGAAGCCTCGGAAGTATGGAAAATGTGAAACTGGTTTTTCTTGTTGAAAGTTTTTAACGTAACATAATCCTAACTGAGACAGCTGGCTGAGAGACAGGCAAAACGAAGGACCCGGATGGTGTGGTGGTGAAGTGCGCTGCTCTCCGGTAAGGACAACAGCGCGTGTTCGTTCCCCACTGCATACACCTGCGGTCCGCACTTTTGCAAATATCTCAGCATTTCACACGAGTTACATTTCGCAACATACCCTGCCATTAAGAAGAAAAAGGCGGTAAATAAAAGGGTTAAGGTAATCATAATTATTTTATCTCATCACACAGAACTGAAGTTTTTTCTGTTTTGTATTTATTTCTGGTATTACGACATGATTATTGAATGGAAAATGATTTATGGCACCTCACCACCCCTTTGGTACATCGGAATTGTTTCAAGAGTTACAGAAGACTGCACAGCTCCAGGAGACGGTCTGGGCTTGGAATCCTCCCAGTCGTACCAGATCTGTAGATTCATTCTATTCGTTTTTTTCTTCGCTATTTTACTTCTACAATGCCAGCTACTATACTAATAGGTTTTATCGGTTCCGAACTTTATAATTTTCATAAATAGCGTAGTGGAATTCCTCTTATTTCTTACATTGAACTGCAATAATTTAAAATTAAAAACAACAATCGTGGAGAATGAGAGTGAAGACGTGGATAGATAAGATAAGACAAGAAAACAATTCTGATGCTTCACACGCGAACAGGAGTGACTTTCAAAACATAGGTGTTGAGAGAACGAAATTTTGCTAGTACTTTATGCTACTTTAAACCACTTTGTTCTTCTTACCTCTCTTCTTCCAGGAAGGTATAGTGAAACCTGAATTGCTCCTGCCTCAACTATCGGCTTAACCAATAAAGCATTGCCAACCATCCATTGTCGGTCTTCGTCATATGATGCCTGAGAGTTTTTTAATTTCGAATATTTTTCTACAGTATCTTGAAACTCATGAATTTGAACATTTTGTCGTAACCATGAGTACGTCCCTCGGCGCGGAAGTAATGCAAAACAACTGAATTCTTAGCCAAAATTTCCATGAAATCCATACCTCATCGTCAGAAAACTCCAGCCAAAATGGTCGCATAGGTGGTTTTCCTGTTAATGTATGCTCGTAGAAAAGGGTATACCTGTGACAGATTTAATGGAATTCATAAAACTAGAGCTAAAACAAGTGGAAACATTTTTCTAGAATACCTCGCAGAAGTTCTTCATAATTTCTAGTCAAAACTTCAACAATGAGGAATACTACCAGTAGGGAAGCAGCTGATATCGCTTCACAATTGCTTGTCGAATAGCATTGGTGGTCGTCTGATTGAATAACCACGGCTCCCTCCTATTCGAGTCCAGGTGAGCGTGAGCGCGAAAGAATGGTTGGAAAGCGGAAGCTTGATACCTACGTTTTAAATTCAACGTAAAATGCACCGGTTCCGGTTATATGGGTATGACTTGGAAGTGAATTTTCCTAACCATCGTACTAAAAGTTCCTCATCAGGATTTCCAAAAAATCCACCGACATCAGCGCCAACGTGCGGAATCCCGGCTATAGATAACGTAAGCAACATGGGAATTGTAGCCTAAATGAATTAGACCCTCTGGAAATTCAAAGTAGTATAAGAAGTAAATTAACAATCCAGTGTATCTACCTTGATGTCACAATATCAGAACATTTTCCGATAGCGAAAAATCGTCTAGTCATCTGGCAACCATTTGGAAATAATAAGGCTTCCAAAGATCAACATTTATAGAAGTACCTTAAGATGAGACCATTCGGCCCTGTTGTCTCCAGTCCACACAGCGGCTGTTCGTTGTGACCCTGCGAAGAAGGCCCGAGTGAGAACGAAAGGTCGCCAATTACCGCCACTTCTAGCTAACTGACCAACAAACGTGGATTCATGCTAAATCAATGATATAACTATTGAGCCTTGAGTGCCAATGATTAGGCAACAATGTCGCACTGCATTTCCTAGGTCCACATGGACACATCATGTAAGAACGACTACTCAGTTTTTTTACTGCCTTGACGCTAGCAAAAATTATTTGGCACGTACGCTTACGTTATAAAAAGCGTAAATGTTGTGAACTTCTCGATGTTCACGTCCGCCATGGTGAACAAGATCCTTTTCCATTGTCCCCTAAATTTGGCCGAAAGAAAATTTTGAAAAAAACTTTTTTTTGGAAATTTCTTGGAAAAGCGTTAAAGATACTACAGTCTTCAGTACTGGGTATAAGAAAATACCTCCGGTCCAGAAAAAACAGATGGTTCGTTCATATCGTTCCATGTGTAAACGTCCTTCGTGGAGCCCACGTACTACAATCATTATTGTAGAATTTCTTCCGACAATTTTTCAGTCATTTTTTTAAAGGACAGCACACGAGCGCTTTCATAGCCAGTAATTTTCCATGCCTTGCCTTATTTTAGCGCTTGTGGTTTAGCAAATAATGCTTGTCATTTCGTTAAAAAGTTCTTGTATGTTGTGAGCCACACTATTACCCACTCAGCATGTGAATTTCGTTCTTGTAGCTAGTTTTAAACTTGAGCGTTTTTGGAAGATTTTTTCAACTCCCAGAATATTATCCACACAGCTGAAACTTTAATGATATTAGAGTGCGATTTTCCAAACCTTATCAAAAGCAAACTGATCTGCCCAGAATTTTCGTGCTTCTGGGTTAATGAAGTCAATGTAGCTAGATTCGCCTGGCCAGCAATTGCCTTCATAGATAGTACCATCTCTCTTCCGCACAAAAAATCCCTTTGAAAATAAAGACATGATCACTGCCAAGTGAATGCAGTTAGGTCTTTTTTTTTACTATAACGCAAAACCTACTTCGTTCTTCGCCGCTGCATATACAGGATACTTGTTATCCTTCTTAATATGAGGATCTACAGTTGTTACCAATTTGCGACCCTTAAAACGGATAAAAAATGTTTCCAGAAATGAAAGCAAAGTATTCAAATAATCAATGACAAAATTGCCTTTGAGGTCAAATCCTTCATCATAAGCTCTGGGTCCGGAAATTTTTCCTTGTCCCAGGTGAAATATCGCTTCCCGTCGGTGTGCTCAATATCAAGCCACATAACGTCTAATGGAATGTCGTGCTCATCAAATCCATGGTGAACCTATGACGATTCATAGAGCAGAATTGATTTATATCTAACAGAGGCTGGAAAACTACTTCTTTAACGTCCGTATGATTGTTGTAGTTCCATCGTGACTGATGATAAGCCAATGCGAATTCCTGAAATTGCAAGATTCACACATGTATCCAGATATTTGCTTTTCTCAGTAATTGAAGAAAATTGCTAGTAAAGCATATTAACTGGAGGCAGCGGATAAACGCCGGTGAGAGCTGCTAATTGACGGAATGAATCGTGGGGTTGCGGTCCAAGAGTTACAAAAAGGTCTATGACACCCGTTTCAGACATGAAGTGTGTATTGATTTGGTGAACATTCTTAGCCTGCGTATCCACGTCCTCGACTAACACTGCAATCGGACCCTAAAATTAATTTGTTAAATCGATAACAAGGGTTGTGAAAACTGAGAAGAATGACGTCAGGTTTAGTGCTCACAGAATTTATGTGAAGATAGAAAATTTGAATACGTTGGCTTGTTAGGCTATAAAACATACTTCCTAACAAATACCGCAAAGAAGCTACTCGAAGTACGAAGGTTGGTGCTTGTTTTTCAAATGGTTTTACCTTATCTGCCGTTGTGTACTCAATGTCAACCCATGTCTCGGCTGCATTAAGCCACAGTAATCCGAGACTTCTTTTCGAATTCACAGCAGCCTAAAAACTCTGAATTAACTATGGAAGGGGCCCATTAAAAAAGCCAAAAAATCGGTTTGGATTTAAAATGACCATATATGGCACGGATCCGTAAAGAGCCATAGGCGAATAGAGTTCATACTCAAATACGTCCAAGTTGTAAAGGCGGTATGGTTCATAATTTCTGAAAGCAAATACAAGAACTGGACTGTTATCTGTTCACACAGTTATTACAGAGATATAAATGGTGTGAGAAATAAATGCAGGTTGTTAATTTCCTTGAATGAATGAGAAAGACTTACTTGGTATCGCGAAGAGCGAGTGATTCGGCGTGCTCGGGTAGTCCAAAGGCGAATTGCATATCAACTAAGGCGATGTCTAGCCCAATGGAAGAAGAGCATAAAACAATTAATATTTAACAGTAAGTCATTTAAAGTCATTTAATAGTGCTTAAAAACTTTTTTGTGAGTATCACAACATTCTCAATGTCTCTTCTCTGTGTTCCACCTTTAAAATAAGTTTTTACAATCGGAGATCCATCATCCCATTGAGGAAAATCACACTGCTGCCAGAAAGCGGCAAAAAGCTGTGGCGTGTTCTTGATTTAGTTTAACACTAGAAATCCTTTTTAAGAAATTGTACTTAGTAGACTAGGATGAGAGGCCGATCGGTGCGAAACACTTCAGAGTAAGGGCAGTAGAAAAGAAGTGTGGTCTTTGACAACTTCGAAGAACAATAGCTAAAACAGTGATCATTTTTTAGATCTAATAATATCGACCTAATAATTTACTAAGGTGACATGATCTAACTGAAAAAGAATATTTCTTTTAGTTTGTCTCACTGATTTCCTTTTGCTCTCCCTACTCAGTGGTCCAACCTCTTACAGTGGGGTTGGTGACTAGTTTCTGTAAGGATCGAACTGTAATGTACAGTAGTACGTTCACCTGATTGCGCGCAGCTGCCTTCTTGAGGACATCATAACAACGCTACCTTGAGATTCCAGGGAAGAAAACTGCTGAACCATTAATACGTCGACTTTGATGAATCACGCCTAGGTTTACTGGTAGGAGATGAAGGGACATAAATTTCAGTCCACTTAAACAGAACCAAAGCCGCAAGGTTACGACATTACTCGGAGACTGTTTTTTGCCTTCCATGTAAAACGCCAAAGTAGCTTCTTGCGCCGACTTCCACTGTGTAAAAAAAGTAGCTAGAAATTTTGGCACACTGCTGTGACTGGCCGTACAGAAATTGCAGTTTTCACTACATTACCTCAAATGCTCAAACGCGAGTTGTCAATCAAACATGCATGCAAATAATGAGCTGATGCGAAACGTGAACAATAAATATTGAAATAAGTTACGCAGTAAGGAATAATTTTGCATAAGAAATAGTGTATACACAAGATGAAAGTATCTTAGTGTAATCTGCAACGTGCAAAGTATTTTATATAAGATATAGAAAGTCTTTCTAACGTGATCACCCTGCAGGAACTCAAGAGCAAGACTGCCGACACGCATCAACTCTAAACGACGAGATTCTTGCTATCCGTTGGGTGCCAATGCGCAGAAGGATGATTTATATAATCAATTGCTATACACCAACTGGCGCAGCTGGCGATAATGAATTAAATGGAATCTGCAGTGAGATCATGGCACTTACCTCATCGAAATGGCTTCCTAATTTTGTTTTTGTTACTGGAGGCTTCAACGCCAGAAAAGGATAACCGATAAGGAAACACAAAATCGGAAAAATTAAAATAGTATACAAAAACCAAAATGGATATTTTGACTGACTTCTGGCCACAGTATGCGTTTTCACTGAAACTCGATTTTGGAGAACAGAGGCGTCATCACGAGACATAGGAAGTGCTTGATAGTGTGACCAATATAAAGACTCATCACATGCTCACGAACATAAGATTACCTTATACAATTTTCCTCTCTTCATAAAGCCGAATAAACCATTTATTGGTTCGAAAACTACTCGGTTTTCTTGAGTGGATTGCGAATGGAATTGCCACAATGGATAAATCAAAAATCCCACTACTAACAGCGGATTCAACCACAGCCTTTACTGCTGTGTCACTGGATTCCATCACAGTAACCATTATGCGAAAATCGATTCAGCAGCAAGCTATAAAAACTCTCACAGCATAGAGAAGGAAAAATAAATTAAATACGAAATAATATTTCAGATGGGATTTATACAATTTGGACGGGATTTATTCCACAAATGGTTGGAAGATCGGGAACGTAAAATTGCCAATTCCATGGGCTACGAAACTGCAGTTACTCGAGATAGGGGTAGAAGAAAGTGCATGCCCCTGTAGAATAATTACAGCGAAACTAGCACGTAGCTGTCTGAATAACCGTCTACGAACAACGCAGAATTGCGTAATATGCTCTAACGGTGTAAACGGTTACTGCATGAGTTTGGGTATAGCTTATCTGATCTCAAGGAAAGCGTGAGGGGAGGGAGGGAAAGTACATTAGCGAAACGGGTAGAGCACTCTGCGTCTCTATAAAAGAATACCTTATCAGTAAGTGTAAAGTTAAGCAATGCTTAGCAAGTTATGCTTCACTAGGTGCACACAGAACTCACAGACATAACGGAAAAGATTTTGAAGTAGCAGTCATAAACCTCGTGTAGGAATTTAAAAGCTTACGGCGTAAAAATTTTTACACATTTTGGATAAATTCCAAAAATCGAAAACTTGAATAGCAAGGAAGAGTGCCTTGTGATCACGCGTGATCTCAAACTTTATCTGAGACCGATATTTTAATGCGAGAGAGGAGCATTACCCATCTCCGTGAACTCTGTGAGGTCAGGCTCCACGTGAAATACTCAATGGAAGAAAACCCATACAAAGCGGTGAATAAGCGAAGAAGCTAATCTTTTCCAATGTGATTAAAATCTAGGTTCCGCTTTTTTTACAGTCGACTTTACCTTGCAGCACCTGAAGAAGACGAAATACCGAAAAGCCGAAACGTCAGTTCTTGTGAGCAAAGAGTATGGTAACAACCGCGTATATGCTCATCAAGAAAGCAGCGAATTATTATTGGTCGATGCAGAAAATAAAAGAAAATCGCTCTTGAGAATTTGTGAGGAAAAGAGTGGTAGACACAGTTTAAAGAAATGTCTATAGGCCGACTGTCATATGTTTCTTTAGCAGCCTCGTGAACGAGAATGGTTTTACTATTGCATCTCACCACCACATGAAATTGAACACACAGGATTTACTCAGTAGTTTCCCTCCCAACACTCTCATTTTAGACCAGAGAAACTTTATTGAAGAAAGAACAAACCTGATTCTTCACTCTAAAATCTAAGAAACAATCAGCAGTGAATATTACCCAGGAATTGCTGTAGCTTTTGTCGATCACCAAAAGCGTTCACAGTGGCGAAATAAACGTTTGTTGGGTGTTATGGTAAATCGTGTACTAAAACACAGCTCTTCTATCAGATGCTCGCCATCCCTACTAAAAGAGGGGTTCAGCATGGTTGCACCATTAATGCGAAGCTGTAGCAGTGCAATGGGTGAATGGGAGATGAATTGGCCAGATCCTCATGGTAAATGCGTCGATGACATGTCACTATACCATCGCTTTACCAGTGACATTGTCATCTTCTCTGCAACCCACCACTAAGAGTGAGGCGATGATTAAATACCTCAGAGAAGAGTCCAAGGAATAGAGGTGTGAAAAAATCGTCAAAAGCCTTATTAACGAAAAGCTGATTATGCATCTACGGCGTTCAGTGGCCGTGGAAGACAAAATGAACGAATTGTGAAGAAGAATGAGAGCGATGTGAGCCACGATAGGGCTTCTTAGGGAAAGCAACGATCATTTGACGGACACAGAATTCCGCGTCATCCCACTGGACTTAGCGCACCTTTGTCGCAGCTCAGATTTAGCAAAAAAAATCAAAAAAAAGCAAAGAAAGCTCGTAATTTTGTTCACCTTTCATTAAATTTGCAAGAGATATCTTCTGAAATACAGCTGACTCATGTAATATCTTTTTACACTTTGCACCTAACACTTTTGACGAATGTGAGCAATTATGATTCAAGGAACACAAAATATTACTCTAAGATACCACAATTAAAAATCCCTCTACTGTCGTATGTAACGATCGTTAGGAGAAGAATAGAGAATTTTTTGGGTACATGCGACCTCAGTGTGTAAACGGCTTCATTACATACCTGGTTACTTCGGCCTAAGTCATTTTTGGAGTGGGCATTTATCAACAGCTGTTTTAAAGCTAACAATATAATACTATAGACTATTAGTGATAATATCACTATTTCAACTTTACCGTATGGTTTTGAATCCTTGTACTCCTTGAACGTCTCTTCCCAGTATCCTTTTTCACGATCAGTTAGAAGCACCTTCTTTTTGAATGGCTCCACCATAAGAAGGCCGGCAGAATTAATGGAGGCAACCTTGGAAAAGTGAAATAACCCGTTGTGGTCAGAAGATTTGTTTTCATAACATATTTCTTACTAGTATTTCCTTCGAGTAAAGATCTATCCTGAACGGACTATTGTTGACCACGACTCTATGTCCATCTTCCGTAAATAATGTTGAGGTTGCTTTCTCGGTTTTTGTCCTTTTGAGTCTGAAGTTTCTTGTATCACTTCATGGACTTGACTTTCTCCAACCTAAAAACCTCACTTCTGCTGTTTTGGGTCACTCTCGACCAGACAGTCGAGTGGTCGATAACGCTTCCGTATCGCTCCAGGAAGTTCATCGATTATTATCCTAGAGTAACGTTCAAAAAAGTGCCGATTTCATTTTTAGAATTCACACTTTCTTTAACATCCACTGAACGATTTATACTAGAATAAAATATCGTTCTTCGCAAAGCTAGAAACAAGAAGAATCTTAGAAATGATAAAACTTTGTATTAAATGTTCTATAGCGCTTCACTCTAGTGTTTTTCCACTAGATCTATTAAATGATACTTGGACAAAGTTGTGATTTATGAATGGAGATCTCACCGAAAAGTCGAATCGTGTAAAGCAATAAGAAAGAGGTCGAGTGTGAGATCCTAAAAATCAGTCACATTGATGAACGCAAATTAAACGAGTACATGACTGATGATCACTACCCGTCATGTAACTTTTATAACAAAGGTAAAAATAATATAAACAAAAAAGTGATAGGTTTTTCTTTCGAAACACTAAATATTTGTTTACAAATAAGGTCTTCTGCTTTTGTGTTCATAACATTTACCAGCTGAAGGTCATATTCCACCTTACCTCTGTTAAATACTAATTTGTATCCAACCATAAGGCTGGGAAGATAGCAAAGCACGTGGCCTCATTTGAGCCTTGAGCGCGCGACTATCCTTTTAGCAGGTTCACGTGTTATCCACCACACCTATCGAGGCCTTTGTCTTGCCATTCTCTCAGCTATACTTTTACTCTAACGGTTCTACTAGTAGACATCCGTCGGCGGGAATGATTTAAAAAACTGGTTGAGAGAAAAGCAAAACAATGGCATCGGTTGGTATAGTGGATAGCACGTTATACCCCGAAAAGCATAATCACGGGTTCGAAGTCTCACAGAGGCCTCGAGGGTCACTCATATCTCACATCTTTGTGGTTGTATTTTGCATTATACCCTACTAAGAGGAAAAATAGGCAGCAAATAAAGAGTTGAACATCGCAATTTGATTCAATCTAGGATAATGGACGAAAATGAAAAATATTGATTTAGGTAGTGTTCTTCTTCAGACTTGAACCCAAATAGGAGAAGCCGGTTGGATGCATACTTATTGCTGCATGTATCCAGAGAAACGCTAAAGCGGATACGGTGATAGACAATTCTCAAAAATTTTATAACAGAGATAAGGATAGTGAAGGTTATAAAGGACGGGAAGTCGAATATCCTAATCATCCCCTCTCACCGACTGCTTCGATTGTGGTGGCACATGCCATTATCATGTCAAATGTGAAGCATTCTCTCCTGGAAAGCCACCTGAAATAGACCACAGACGATTGTTATGAGCCTAAAAAATATCCAGCCACGTCATATGTGAGCGCCATGGATAGGATTAAATCTCCTTAACGTTTATTTCACAGTTTTTCTCGTCTATCTGTCGTTGAGTGCTCTCATCACTTGACAGGACAGCCACTGTTTCGTCCTTGAAATGTGTGTTCTTGATTATCTAAGGAGAAATAATTTTCGTAACCATGAAATGCGCTGTATGCGTTGATACTGTGTGTGTCGGTGATATCCCAAAAGGTGTTCATGAGACATTCTCTGAGTGAAATGTAAAATCCTCGACGTTGTTGGAATATCACCTCAAGCCTTAGCTGCATAGCAGTGTTTGACTGAAGGCTAATTCAAAAAAGACAACACAGGGTTTTTGGTCTGTCAACGAGGCGGTTACTCCGCTGAAGTTTTTAACGGGGATGACGTTGCTTCAACTCTTCTGCAGAATCCCTTTATTATTTTCCTATACGCTATAAACGCTATAGGTGCCTGTTTAATCTTGTCTCTAATCAAAGTACCATCTATTGAAATTTGTTATTCATGGCAAAGTCAGACTTGGTGAGTTAAATTCATGGTAATTTAGTTGTAATACTGTGTATGATCAGTACACCCTTTGATCAACGGGAGCTAACAGAACAACATCTGTCTCAACATTATCACGTGCAACCAATAATCGATCGAAAATCCCGAAAATTCTAAAAGTTCTCCATTCGCCTTGCAACTGTTCGAATATGAACCGTGCGGCACAGTCGTTGATGAGGTTAGGTTTATCCAATTGTGAAATCCCATAGGTTTTTTTTTGTTAATTACTGCAGGCCTCTTTGTTAGAATTTGTAGAACGTCTTCAAGATGGAAGATAGAAGCTTTCCTTAGCCATCGTCATATCAAGCATAAAGTCTTGATAGCCTTATCCTCACTTATCATTTCTTATAGAGGTGCACGATATTTTCGTAGGTTTCTGTAGAAATTCTTTAGAATGGATATTCTTTCAAGCAGCTGCTAGCAGTCTTTTAGACAGAAACGCTATTAGCATTTCTCTAAAATCTCCTGCAACTTATGATTATAACCAAGCAGATATTAAGCATCTCACAGTCAGATTTCTGCTCAGTTTTGCTCTAAAAACATCGCTTTAGTGGTGTGAACAGGTATCTAATTAAACAACTGAGAAGTGTTTGGAATAGGTTTTAATTCTTTCGACTAGCATATCGTAGCTCTCGGTTGTGTCATCAATGACTTGTTCGTCATCAAAGAAAAGGGTTTGATCTAGCATATTCTTGTTACTCAGCACTTGTATTTCTCTTGTTTAAAGATAGCCTTAGAATGGAAAAGGCGAAGACCGAATCGAGTAGAGAGTGATGGATGGCTTGATGGACGTGCCACCCCATTGATCAGATGAGAGGGCCGTACTGAAATTTGTAGTTCAGAAAGATGATTTCCATTTCAGCTTTGATATCTCATTCTAAATTTTCCGATCTTGCATTCGCTCACGCTAGCCCTTCCCAACATTTCCCCTAAATTCCAGGCAAAAAAATTTCTTTGCGACTTTTCGTTGTGGATTACTTCCTATAACTCATCCAAGAAGGCAGTTAATTCACTTCATAATCTGCGTAAGCCGAAGATGTTTACAACTGCGATCTTCGTTTGCACAGGACAAAAACGCTGGATGATCAAGCGTTTTGATAGAACCTGTATGAGTCGATGAAGTGGGTGTTTCAAGATAGGACATTTCTCCACGAATGACAAGGGTCCTGCAATTTAACTGCCCTTTAACGTTCTTGGCTTTTGCCTCTTTTAAAGCAATTACGTTGAAATTAATAAGCTCTCTTACAAAATCTTGGGTTGAAAATGGAAAAGAAAGTCGTTCTTATGCGTTGTTTTGACATTGAAGTTTTCTTTTTGATCCAGTTCCAGTAACGTCAAATGCAAATCGAGATCTCACAGTCTCCCACCTGTTGTCTCACCGTCTGACGCCATATAATGGGGCACAATGCGCGGAGTACCGAGCCTGAGTTATTTGTGGTCCAGCCATTTCAGGTCTTCCCTATTCTCGGTCACTATCCCTTATAGACTGGATAAGTGCTTGGAGTCTTCTAACAAAGGTTATTCGAGGAAGGCAGCGGTTCCTGTGACCGGTCAACCAACCGTATGATTGAGGGCGACGTTTTGGGCAGAATAAAAACATCGAATCGAGAATAGAAAACAAAAGCCAACCGACGGCACGAAGAAAATGCAAAAAGACAGGTAAAAAAAACTCCAGCAAAATCAAACGCATAAGATCATATTTTGATGGAAAAATCTGCATGTTTTAAAAAATTTTGTGCCATATAATAAAGAATACTGTGGGCAAAGATTTGCACGTTTGAAGCTGAAGATTAGAAATTGGGATCGGCTTTCTAACATAAGCAACGGTCTGTTTTCTTTTACCACGATGTAAACAGCAGAATAATTTCTCTCTTGTGATCATGAGAAATTTGGCATTCAGTTGCTCACACCTTGTTTTTGATTTGAGCATGAAACGCAGTATCGTTGAATTTCACAGAATCCTCGATAATTTCATATCCTGTAGGTGCCGCGGTGGATCGTTGTCTCCTTTAACGAATTAATAGCATTTTATTCAAACAAGTAATAGTAATATGATATTGTCGCTGCACTAAGGTTCTCATAAAACTTCTATTATAAAGAAATTGAGGCCACTCCCTATATTTGATTGTGTAGTTCTTATAGTACAGCTCAGTGAGTCTCAACAATATACAAGTCAGTTATTCGCTATATATGGGTACTTTGTGTGCATTCCTTAAATGATTTTCTATGAAAACGTAAGGTGGAACAAGAAAAGCGGTACACGAACTGGATCCGCAAGTGCCACGTGTACAAATCGCAGTGCGTTCCCAAGGTCTGACCTATATATGAAGAAGCAACGGTAACGAAGACTTTCAACAATTGCTGGCAAAGAAAATGACATGAAAACAGAACAACCTTACTTGCAAAATGCGGATTGATCACAGATTTTGAATTTTGACCGATCCACAGTATCGACGAATGTCGCCAAGCCAGCGCAGAGAATAAGGAACCACCACATTCAGTGAAAATAATAGGTGAACCTTGTTACACGGTTGTAAGGAGAAAGCAAACCAGAAGAAGTGTTTATTTTGCTAAAGAACTTTCTCAATATGCTAAAGATTTCCAGTAGACCTTGTATACAACCGTAATTCATAATTCGCAAAACTTAGAAGCGATAAGAGAAAATATTAGGTCTAATTCATATATATATATGCATATTGGGAGAAGATGTTGGTGAAAAAAATTTGAGGTGGCAAGGACGATAGTTCGGTCACGGTGTGCGGGGTGGCGACGGGGCCGTAATAGTTCTCGAGAAGGTGGAGTTGTGGGGAAGTGGGTGGTTTCACGACCTCTATCGCTCTTCATGATGAAACCCCTATGACATTCAAAAATGATTGGGATCTTTCCTTAACTGAATGTTGCTATTTTAATCCCAAAACTGCTGTTACACGTCCGCCAGAGCGTGTAAGTTTGTAGGCATATATATATATATATATATATATATATATATGTATATATACGTATGCATAAATCTACAGATTTTCTAAAAATGCAGCAAAAGCTACTAACCTTAAACAAAATTAGTGACAGTTCGATGTAATACTCCTGCGTTCGCAACAATGCGACAGCATGTAGTTACCTGCGAGCGTCGTCATAGAAAAACGCTATGTCGGGTATGAATCTCTAGTAAACCATTTGCCAAAAGGAGTATAAGTAGACAAGTAAGTTCGAGAAATCGAACGGCGAATGCCTTGCTGATTATGTCCGTTTAAAAGCGAAATAAATCAAGTGAGCTGCGGCAGACGACAAGATCTATTGCAGTTAAGACTACTCGTTGGATCAGTGGTGACAGAAGGTGAACTGAACTAATAGACCATTTTTTGTGGAATATTTTGCTTAGGTACCTTGGTAGCGAAAAATTTTTTTGAAGTCATGCACTTTCCAAACATTTCTTAAAATGCGTATGTAGTGTTACAGCAATATTTATAGCAACCAACTGGTATTCGGCGAATTCTTGACATTATCACAAAAATATCATAGAATAATAGGTCACAGGCAACAAAAGCCCCATGTTTTTCACTCTTAGAGATATCTGATAAGCACTGTTCTTCCGGCGCAGGAAATATACACGATGTGTGCAAAAATGCACTCGTAGAAAATGACAAGCAATTTAGGATCAAGGCAGAGTTTTCATAACAGCTACATGTTGTTCTGTAGATAAAACAGTAGATGAATAATTATTTACAAAATGGTTCTAAATTCATAAGATTAAAAGAATGAGAGCAATACCATAAAGTGGATCATCAATGAGCCGGAAAAAGTGTTCACATAATTTTCTGCATATAATTTGTAAACAGGCAGGTGGTATAGAACACCTGAAGAGTTTTCTATTCTGAAGAGGACAGTAGGTAATTAATAATCTCAGCTCTCACATAACCATGAGACGAATCATATCAATAAAGATGTCATAGAGAATATAAAGTTACTGAAAGCATTCTAACCTTAGAGACGTAATATTTATTGAGAGTAAGTACAGCGCTATAGAGAGCACACGTGGTGAAATGCTAAACTCCTATTCCGTTTCACATCAATTATTCTCCTTTTCGGTGATCGCTGTTCGCTGATCACCTCGTTTTTCTGGTTCGAAGATCATTTGGTCCTTCACGGAGAGGTTCTAGAGGAGTCACCTTTCATTCCTTTGATGGCAATACCACGCCTAATTTATAAACTAATCGTAAATTGCAGTATTTTTCACGTCCAAAATATATTTAACGGTTATTGTTTAGTGTATTTTTGCAGTTTTTCAAATATTACTTTTAGTAGTCCATCTTGGCCTTCACGGGAACCATGTAAGTAACAAAAACTAGTTTGAACAATGTTTCAACAAGAAGAAGTACCGAAAAAAACACGAATCTTTCTACTTCCATACTTTCAAAATAAATCGAAGTCGAAGAAAACAAACTTGCTGGTTTGCGGCTGAACAGTGACTTAACAAGGGTGCTTTGCTGGGCATCACAGCGACATCGTGATGTCTAGCAGCCTGCAACCTTATGTCCATTATTTGCTCATTTTTTCATTAAAAATTGTTCCTCTGCTTTTCTGCGTAGTCAATATTTCTCGAATGAACTTATAGATACATTATTCAAATTACTTTTTCTTGATCAGACTATAAATGCTCCCATATTGCTTGTTTCTGGTAGGCCTGCCATATTTTTATAATAATCAGTATGCAGTAGTGCCAAACAACCAGCAACTAGAACACATCATGTATCGGCCGTCGGCTCAAGGACAAACGACGGCCAACTAAAATGACGCGTGAGGATGGATGAAAGTGAGATGGAAGCTGTGGAATAGACCATAAAAAACTTCTCATAGAGTTAGAAAATAAAGTATTTAAATCTATAGGTGAAACGCTGTACTCAATGATCAACAAAAACTTAGTGAGGTGAGCAACAAAAGAAAAATGTTGCAGTATCGTTTTCGAAAATAAAACAGCTAGTTCAGCTCTTCGAGAATTCTGTTGTAAAGAAATACAGTCATGGTAAATAACATGCAGCAAAACGAAGTTTCCAACCAAAGAATCATGTAATATTAATGATATTGTATGTATTCTTTCTTGATAAGCTTACACGAGGTTGATAAATATATTTATTTTCGGCTAACGTTTCGACGTCTTCGTCTTCCTCAGAGCCGGCGATCCGAGTCGATGGTCCATGCTTGTTGTTCGCCTCGACGTTGCGTCTTCGCCTTCCTGTCGAGCCAGATCTTCCTCAGCGAGCCATCTTCTCGAATGAGGCATCCTCACTTATGTCCGGAAGAAATACAAGTTGTTACCACCGGACATTGTCATTATATATCCACCATCAGCATCGTGTATAAAAGGGCATCACTGAGTGAGGATGCCTCATTCGAGAAGATGGCTCGCTGAGGAAGATCTGGCTCGACAGGAAGGCGAAGACGCAACGTCGAGGCGAACAACAAGCATGGACCATCGACTCGGATCGCCGGCTCTGAGGAAGACGAAGACGTCGAAACGTTAGCCGAAAATAAATATATTTATCAACCTCGTGCAAGCTTATCAAGAAAGAATACATAATAGCGCGTTCGTTCCCCACCGCATACACCTGCGGTCCCGAGTTTTGCAAATATCTCAGCGTCATTAAAGTTATATTTCACAATGGATACCCTGCCGTTAAAAAGAGTAGGCAGTAAATAATAAGTTAAAATAGTCATAATTGGAGATTTCAAAGCCAAGATTGGACCAAGAAAAACGTCTGAAGAACGTCACATTTGGATTACAATGGAACGAACAGGGTGAGCGGCTGTCTGAGATTATCACGGGACCAAGACAATCCATGGTAATTCGCAATTCTAGAAGCCCCACCCTCAACGCTAGTCGTGGTGGTTTCCCAATGGAGATTACCATAGCGAAATAGACCACATTATAGGAAATAGGTTTTGTCTAACCGAAGTCGCTGTTGTCCCAAATTCTACACGGGATCAGACTACTGTCACCTTCGTGCAAGATTGTATTTCTCGCGGAAAGGAGACAAAGCCGCTAAATTCCAAAACCGAAGTCCTATAACCACCGCAAACTGGGATTTATTCAATTCATTAGTCGGCTGTTGGGAAGATGCCGTTGTCGATAATATTGACGATGAATAGGATCGGCTCATTCAACACCATCACGTTAGCTCTATGAATGCTCAGAGTTCGAAAGCCACCAAGAGACGTTTGCCTCCGAAAACACTTGAGCTGACACGCCAGCGTGAATTCGCACGAGCTGCAGGCAATCGCGAACTAACGTTCGAAGTTGCAAAACAGTGCAGACAAGCGACAAAAGAAGATCTTAAAGACAAAAGGACAGCAGTAATGGACGAAGCTATAGAGGCTGGGAAAAGCAGTTGCAAAACGCCCGAAGTTTGGCCAATGACAGGACCAAAATCATTGCACTCCGGTGGCCAGACGGAAGAGTTACAGCGTCTAGAAAGACAATCGAGAAAATCATTCATGAATACTACTCGGATCTCTTCGATAGCCACGTCCACCTTCCGTCATATGAAATAAAGAAGTATGGATATGTTGTGCCACCGGTTCTCCCTTCCGAAATCCAACATGTCATTTCGTCGGCGAAAAATCAAACAGCACCAGGTCCGGACAGGATAAGGCCAGAACACCTGAACAATCTTCCGCCAGTCCTCGTAAACACACTGGCTCGGCTCTTTACACATTTCCTATCTGAATACAAGGTCCCTACTCAGTGGAAGACCAGAAAGACCGTGTGATTGTTCAGGATGACCTACACGATATCGACAGCTATCACCCAATCTGCTTACTGTCTGCCGTGTACAAACTTTACACTCGAGCCATCCTAAACAGGATTGACAAAAAACTAGATGAAGGACAGGCATGTGAGCAAGAAGGGTTTCGAAAAGGATTTGGTACGATGGACCACATCGTCACGGTAACACGGCTCATTGAAGTATCGCGAGAGTACAAAAAACCGCTGTTTTTCACTTTCATCGATTTACAGAAGGCCTTGATTCGGTTGAGATAGAAAGAGTCCTGTTAGCCCTTATTAGTCAAAGCAAATCAATTTAACCAGGCTATCACCATTCTACAACGATATTAACATTGACATCAAAGGATGGGCTAGGAAAGGCGATACCATGTCGCCAAAATTGTTTGCCGCCACTCTCCAGATCGTCATACGAGCATTGAAATGGGATGATATGGAAGTGAAAATCGACGGTCGGCAGTTACACCATCTTCGCTTTGCTGATGACATCATCCTTATCACACCAAACATTAGCCAAGCGAAACGTATGCTTGCCGACTTTGATATAGCCTGTGGAAAGATTAGTTTTCGACTAAATCTCACAAAACGATGTTCATGAAGAACGGATTAGTTTCGCATGCCCCATTCACGCTCAACGGAATGAATGTCTCCGAATGCTCCAGTTATACCTATCTAGGTCGGGAAATCAATATGATGAACGACCTAGCACCAGAACTGAGCAGAAGGAAACGAACGGCTTGTGGAGCTTTCAAGAGCATCGAGCATGTAGTGAAGAGTAAAAAGAACACCCGACTCCGTGCCCACATTTTCGGCTCAACAGTACTTCCTGCCCTAACGCATGCGTCAGAAACCTGGTCGCTGCGTAACCAAGATAAACGGTCACTCAGCGTTATCGAGCACGCAGATGAAAGGACAACGCTAGGAGTATCCCGTTCCACACAAGTAAGGTATGGGATCTGAAGCTCCGATCTGCGTCAACGATCAAAAATCAAAGATACCGTCCTGTACGTCAAACAGTCGAAGATAAGGCGGGCCGGACACGTAATGCCTATGAACGACAACCGATGGACAAGAGCCGTTAGTGACTGAATTGCCCGAGATGTCAAACGTACTGCGGGAAGACCGCCGACCCGATGGTCAGAGTTCTTTACAGAGAGCCTTGAAGAAAGATATGATGCTCGACGAGTCCCTAAAGCGAGCAGAACCGACTGGGCTGCTCTTTCACGCGGCAGGAAAAAATGGAAGATTTACTAGCGCCCACTCGAGTCACTAGTCGAACAACGAAACTACAGGTAATATAGGTGAAACAACACGTGCACTAAATGGCACTGGGCATTAGAATCTTGGAGTTAAGCATTTTACTCCTCATTTAAGCCTCATTTTCATTTTTTTGTATCAGTTAATTTTGGTTCCGCTAAAGCTTTTTGTACTTTTGTTACACTAACCATCGCCGGCTTCACATTTTACTAAATCATTAGCAAAAATTAGAAGCGATTCCTCTAGCTTCCTTGTCGCAGAAGGCATGTGACAAGTCAAAGTCTTCAGCTCAAAGTAGATTCCAGCTCATTTTTTGTAATGGCATAAAAACTCGGCGTGATCCGTTTCTTTTGAACACTCAGTGGTGTTTTACTCCCAAAAAACGTGCGCTGCTTTCTTTCAAGGCAATAAAGTGGGCAGTAATTTGAATGAATGTGTAATATGACACAAGGGCTTTTGTGACGTTCGTAAGTGTACAGCACGAAACAAATTCTACGAAGTACGATATAACTTACTCACATTTTGAAACCATAAAAAAAAGATTAGTCAGAGTTCTTTAGCATATTGTGCTCATTGTGCTTTTGAAGCCAATGCACCTGGCAGAGTGGGAAACGAAGTAGTTAGAGATGGCGTGAGCAGGTTCGATACAGAACCACATCAACTTTGCCTCCTATCTCGCGATCGGTAAAATGGTTGCAGACTTTTGAGGGATGAGCTCCGTCAGCGTTAGGATTCTAAGCAGAATCAATTTAAACAACACTCAAAAAAAGACAATACCAAATGGCAACCGAAGGAGCAAGGAAATCTGAAGACAGATGAGATATAACTAACAGAATATAAAATAGTTGGAATTCGTTTAATATGCAAAGTAAGGTCATATAAAAAATGGTTGAAAAAGAACAAATAGTTTCAATATATATGGATTTGCAGTAGTTGTCTTCAGAGTCCAGTTTTCGTCTTGTAGACTTATTCAGTTATATCATTTACAACTAATGCGTACAGTGTAACACAATGCACCTACAACAACTATTAACCGCAATTGGGAATTTGATGCCTTTTAAATCAATAATATCGAAGAGCGTAACACCAGTAAAGGGAATAAATAAACGGACCTCTCGTGATGTCGTAATAAAATGACCGTTTTTCGACCACGAGTAGAGATTCGGCTTCGGATTTGCATCGACAGCACAGATGAGCGTGCTGTTCTGACCGATGCCGATTGTCAGCAGTTGCTTGTGTGATGGAAGAGCTTTTGGTGCATCTGAAAAAGAGAATACTTTCATAGGCGGGCTATTCGTTGGCAGTCGTGCCTTAATGGCTTCTGATCAACACCATCATTGCACACCTTGCCATGTTCATCGAGTCCAAAGAGCGAAAGAGATTCTAAGGCAGCAAAGGTAAATGGTAGGGACTTGGTGGAGCATGTTAAAGCATGCCGTAGCAGGCCACTCATTTTCGTTTACTCTCAAAAACATATGTCAGTATTGTTGTTTTTGCTATTGTTGCTGTTATCATTATTACTAGTAGTGTTATTAATACCGCTTGTAATATCAAGGCTGTTATCATTGTCTTCACTAGCATTGTATTACCGCTATCATTTTTGCTTTTACTTTTATTACTACAATTGTTAATTATTGCCAAAACTATTGTCATTACTAACAGTTAAGAGGCATGTAGCACGGTGGTAGCGATGTCGGTCATCACGAGCATGGTGTTACTTCGATTCCGCTCAGAACCAACCAGACCTATCATCCGTCCTGGATCGGTAAACTGGTACCGGGCTTCTCCGGGAAAGTCATTCGCTGCAACCTAACTGGGAACGCTGCAAACGGGCTATCTCAGAACTCCAAGAAGAATTCCTCAACCAGTGTTCTACGACGTTCAAGATGAAAAGAAAATCCTCAAGCAGCAAACGAACCCACACGTAAAAGTTGGAATATAGGAACTATTGCCAAAATAGTTACTATTCTTCCGTCATATCGTAGGACTGTGGTAAACATATTCGTGGCCCCTTACATCGCTTTGAGATCATGCGGATTGTAAACGTTTTCACTTTGTTGAGAGAAACTTTGGCTGTCGTAAACATTTTTTGTGATCCACACTCTTTTTATACAATCAGAACTGTTTGTGTGTTGCATCTGTTTCAACCCATCACGGGTACGGTGACAGAAAGAGGCATGAAGTTGTCCGGCAAATCGTCCTCAGTTATCTGATCACGCGAGAGCTGGAGACGGAAATTGATGGGTGTTTTCGGCAATGGCTCTGGAGCTGTGCCAAAGCACCGGTTCTCTAAAAGATATTTAAATAGCCCCGTCAGTCAATACCGTATTCGCCCCAATGCTCATCATGTGTAATGCGCTTTGTAGTCAATCGAAGGTGTTCTCTCTTCTTGTATGTGGTCACTGTTGTATATTAATTTTACTGTCATGTGCCTCTGAACACGCTAACTCTATTGTGTGTTCACATTAACCTCAAGGCAGTATACTCATACGCTCACATGTATTCTTTAATACGTTAACCAAATTGCAATGAACCTACAAGTTAGCACATAACCTCATCGCAATGTTACAACAAGGTTACATGACGCTCTCAACGTGTTAACTTCATTAGAACCTCATCACAAGTCTACACATAGTGCGTAACCCTTTAGTAGTGTTGTTTGTGAGTCAGGCATTACGACCTCATATAAATCCCTTAATACGCCTGGACCTTGTGACACTCTTGAGGTATTCTAAATGCACATAGCACTGTTTTACTGGCCTATAGCAAAGAAACTAACCCGCATTACCCTCATTTATTGATCATGACACAATATTGCAGACTGTACTGTACCAGTGTTTACATTTCGTTATTCTTGAATTATTGTTGCTATAAACTGTTTAATTACCCAACTTTGAGTTATTGCTCTGCGGCAAGAGCAAAAAGCCCCACGTGGCAACTTCTACGAAGTCGAGCATCCTACTCAAAGCTAGTGATCATAAGGTGAAGAGGACTGACTCGAAGACCTAATTTCCACTAGCAACGGCTATATGAAAGATCTTCGTGGGCAATGGATGCAAGGAAACGAATCGAATATCAGAATTTCTGGGATCCGCACGGTAAACATTGAGATGGCTCGTATAAAATATAAAAAATAAAAAGTACCATAATCGTTGCTAGATCGTTGCAGAAAGAAATGCGTTTTGTCGTAACAAAAACTGTAACATAAATACTGGAATGCGCTGTGTACAATACTCTTTCTGATACTTATATAGTCTGCAATGATTTCATACTAGCTTTCAAAGAAAGAAAATTGCTTCGCATTGATGCATTAATTCAAACGTGAATATAAGCAACTTTAAAAAGCTGCGAACAAACATAAACAAGAAGCTGCTTCGAAACGAATGACACGCTGATGATTATTCCCAGGATCGACTATCTATTAACCTCGCCATTGGAATATGCATGCGTCGTTTTCTTGTTCAGCAATCGCAAGGTTGTTAAACAGCATACATTTCCTTCCATAGGAAAACACAATGCAGTACAACACTAGCTGACGTTTCAGCGAAATCGCCTTTTACAGAGGCTGGAAGGGTATACTGATATACAATTTATTAGGCCAAGCGCTTTAAAAACACTTACAGTAAGACGAAAAACTCTGTGGCAATTATATGATCAACAGCTTCTCGAAACACTCACCACTTTTTTCGTGCCTTCCAATGAGGAAGGATAGAACAGCCGATTATAGACGCATATGGTTG
This sequence comes from Angiostrongylus costaricensis, assembly GCA_900624975.1. Taxonomy (NCBI): domain Eukaryota; kingdom Metazoa; phylum Nematoda; class Chromadorea; order Rhabditida; family Metastrongylidae; genus Angiostrongylus; species Angiostrongylus costaricensis. The sequence goes on from UYYA01004916.1 coordinate 46,197, forward strand.
ATGAGTGCACCATCCTACAACGGAAATTGATGCGAAGAAACGGAGCCAGGTCGCGTGTGACCTCTGGGCATTCTCCCTGCTATTCATTGTAAGTTTTTTGGCACTTATCTAAAACGCCTCAAAAGGTTTTCGCGCTGGTGTTTTAGCCTCCTGTGCGAGAATATTGACTTTTACTTCAAAATCGTCTCCGCTATGCTTTTGTATCCTTTTCGGCTCGATTTTGCTGCCCGATTTTCAGATGATTGGGGGCATAACAATACCTGAGAGTGCGTGTTCACTATTAGAATTGGGTCCAAGTTTTGTACCATTACAACTCATTTCTATAACGACGCTGCGTAGTGCAGCATGCAACCTTTATGAGCTTCAATATCGACTCCGCTTTCAGGCCAAACAAGAAACGTCAAATAGAGATAAAAATCGAGAGGCGGCGACACTACCACCATCTCCTTTCCCAAAAACGTTTTTAGACAGTAGAACCCTAACGATGGAGTTGACATAAAATTCCGCGTGTTTTCGGACGGCATTCTCAAGACTTTTAATTACCACCGGGATGCAAAGTTTATCTCTAACCTTACAGCCGCACAAAAATCTGGCATGCGAGAAATTAGAGAATTAATAAACTCGAAAACAATAAGAGTGTCTGTTGGTGATAAGGGGGAGAGTAGTTATTCCTCGCCAGCTGCATGTTGAGATAATAGAGGAACATCTTAGTGATGCTACCCTCTATCGCCCATCCTCTGAAAAAGAATATAAAAGTCAATACCGAAAGCTAAACAATCAATGGGTCAGTGTGGCAAAGGCTGCGGGTTAAAAATCATCGGTTATTTCGCGCTTTAAAATCGATAGACCAACATGTCCCGTCCTATACCGACTTATTAAAACACATAAGTTGGTATCACTTGATGATCTTGCGTCAACCATTCCGCCATCATTTAAGATTGGACCCATCATCAGCTGTGTAGACAGGCCAACGGGTAGAATAATTTGGTTTTTAAGCCTAACACTTACCCAGTTGCTCAACCACATACTAGCTCACCTCACAAACACCCAAATGTTCCAAGAACGTCTACGTAACGCATCTCCTAATGACGCGTACGTAATGGAGTCTTTAGACGTTACCGCGCTGTACACCAACGTGCCGAATAACTCCGCAATGCAAGCCACCTTCGAGCTTCTTGTTGAACATGAAGAAAGAATAAATATGCATGGCTTGTCTATCCAGCAGCTAATGGCTCTCTCAAAGGAGTGCCTAAACTGCTCGATTTTCAGAGGGTTGGCAATGAGACAGCGACTGGTACCAAGCCTTGCCATTGTGTTTATGTCTAAAATAGAAGCTCCAGCTCTCGACCTCTGGCCACAACTCTACTGCAGATATGCAGATGATTGTTTTGCCGTCTTCTCTACGCAGAAGGAGTTGGACAAATGTTTTGAAATATTGAACGAGCAGTCTGAGTTTATTAAGTTCACCTGGGAGAAACCGAGAAAAGTAGCGGTTACATGACAAAGTGGTACCCATTTCCTTCCTTCCTACCCTTCACACACAAAGTGGACGCTTGTGAGAAACATGTTTCGGGCATCCACCTCTGCGTCCACAACCAGGGAACTAAAGGAAGAATCGCGCGACTTGGCTCGGCAAATAGCCACCTCCAATGGCTACGAAATAGTAACTTCACGAGATTAGTTTAGAATGAGAGCGACCCGCCCAAGGAAGACACATGGACAAAAGAAAGTTTCGCTTATGTTGCCTTTTATTAGCAATGAAGTGATAATAGCTATTAAACGTCGCTTAAGAAGGGCAGGACTAGAAGAATCGGTAACAATACTTGAAATACAACCAGCTACTCTACGTCGTCAGCTAGTTCTTAACCGCCTGTATGACCGTCTATGTGGAACAACAAATTGCGTAATTTGCCCTTACGGCAGAGACGGTGATTGCATGAGTTCAGGTACGATATACCTGACTTCTTGTAATAATTGTGGAGATGAATATATTGGCGAAACGGGCAGACCTTTCTGTATCCGTACGAATGAACACTTAGATGGAAAGCGAAAACTAAGACAAAGTACCCCACTTTACACGAATATAAAAGCATAGTGGAGACAACTTTGAAGTAAAAGTGAATATCTTTGCACAGGAGACTAAACACCAGCGCAAAAACTTTTTGACACTTTTTGGATAAATGCCAAAAACCCAAGAATGAGTAGCAGTAGTCAGCTGTTTTAATCTTCCTCAATGGAAGTCACATAAAAAGCGCTTAGTCTTTCGAGAAGCTGTTATCATGTAACTGCCATAGTTCTTCGTCTTACTGTAAGTGTTATTGAAGTGCTTGGCCTAATAAGTTGTATATCAATATACCCTTCCATGCTCTAAAGAAGGCGATACTGCCAAAACGCCAGCTACTGTTGTACTGCTCTGTGTTTTTCTATGCAAGTAAATGTATGCTGTTTAACACCCTAGCAATTGCTGAACAAGAAAACGAAGCGTACACTGGTGATTCCTAAAGTTTCGCACTGGAGAAATGAGCCTTCGTGGAGATAAAGGTCGTGGAGGCCTAACAGCAATCTGCTACGAATATCTGGAGCTAATAGTCGAAGCTGTCACTTGAATAAGTACTTGAGGGGTTGTAGAACAAATGAAAATTCGCAATCGTTCGTTGTGAAGGACGCACAGGAAATGTGAAGAATCTCGTTAATTGGCCCTCGCATGAAGTGAGTTAAGCGCAGCGAGATCATCATTACGAATCATTTTCTTGATTATATCTCTTTGGTGTGGAAGTTATGACCATCTGCAAAAGAACTGCAAAAGGAGATCTTCGTTTCCTAAGAAATGTCGGTTTTAACTGTTTTTAATTCAAATAATAAGGCTCGTGATAAACAGAAATACGTTTTTGCAAATTTGGAAGGCGAAATTATTTTCGGGATTGACGCCACTGGATGTTGCCATGAATGTTTCATAGTAAGACGGCACGATTATATCCATGCATTTATGGAATGAAACCGATTTCTAGACGATCATTGCGAGCTTGCTAATTATTCTAGTGAATGGACCCAAAAAAGGAACACCGTGCAATACGGTTCGGAAGGAAGCCGTGGAACCACTTCAAGTAAAAGGAAGCTGAGTGTGGTAAAATTAACACCTGAAAAAAATAATGGGTAAGACAACCCACAAAGCACGTCAAGAAAGGCGGATGCTCGAGCTGGTGTCCCAGAAGGACTCGTAGCCCAACAAACGTACCAGCCACTGTCGTGTTTATTGACATCAGTGATTGACAAGTCACCTTCCTTAAGCAGAAGGTTAAGTACCTTAGAAATGCACTCTACAGTGCAGGGCCTCACTCACCTTGATGTTGATCTTGAGGCCAGTTTCTGTTGTTTTGATTGGTCGATCACGGAACATCCACGTGTACTGTACATCGTTTGGTTGTGCGTCGGCATGACATCGCCAGAATACTTTCGACCCCTCGACGACCGTTTTATTTGTGGGAAAAAAATCGAACGTGGGCACTTCTGCACTCAACAGTGCTGTTATAAATTTTTTCCATTGACGGAAATGAAAATATGAAAAGATTTGAAGTTTCCCACTTGAGATTTTAAGCTCAAATTGCGATGATGCACGTCCTTCAACATTAACGGCTTCGCATGTATAGATTCCCTTAAAGATTCATTTCAAAGTAGACCACATCTTTTTGCTTTATGACAAACATTGCGCAGATTGATTTGGAAATGATGTGACCTAATTTTAGAACAGTGTAAACGGGTTTCTTTAGAAATGATTCACTAATGCTTACCACGTGCTGTTTTTCCAACTTGTCGATAAGTAGTAATGGCCCGGTGCTGAGTATAGTGTCATCCTGGGATAGTCGCAATAACAATTCTTTACGTGACTTTCTATTCTTTATAAATAGTAGTCTCACTTTTGTCCAGGTGATTTCAGGAGGTGGAACACCGTCAGCCTTGCACTCTCTGGAGAAGAGTTCACCAATGCTGCCGTAATTTATTTGGTGGTTACTCGGCGAAATCACAACGGGGGAGGCTTAATTGTAAAAAACTTGTAGTTCTTCCTAAAATGTCTGGTTTTTTCAAACCTCTTGCAAATGTAATTTTTCGCCGAGCCTTTTGATCCGAAAAGACATTTTGACTTTTAACTTTTCGCACCAAGAATAACACCTTCTTCCTGTCTTGATCTTCATCGACCATCGTTTGACAGCGTTCAAACGAATGCAGTGTCGTCGACCAAAGAATGAGCCCGCTCTGTATTAGGGACTGCAGTTGACTATTACCGTAAATGTCTCAAAAACACAGATTTTCAAGCCACCAGTCTTCATTCCCAGAGAACAGCGGCACCAACTTACCTCCAAGCTGTATATCAAGCCGTTTCAAAAGGTAATGAAGGCAGTGGGAGCAAGAACGGTACACGCACTGATGTATAATTCCTACAGATTCTTTGTCTTACTGGCAGTCTGCTGCTTTTCTAGAAAGAGAATAAATGCTTAAAGAGCGCAACGAGGAGAGGAAAGGGATGAGACTGCGAGTGAACCAGAGGAAGGCCCAATTTATGGGGAACCTATGGTGCAAAAGTGAACAAATCGAGTTGTATTATTTTCTCATTAAAAAAACCACATTACACATACACTTTGGAAACTCGCTGAACATGGAGAATGATGTGAAGGAGAAGCAGAAGTGAAGAAAAAGAGCATAATGGGTTGCAATATTCAGTGGAAAGCTCGTAGAAAGCGCTGAGTTTCAAGGAAGATAATTCTGTGTTCAGTGTGATTGAAATCTTCGTTCACCACTTTTTTTGTTTGGTTGTGGAAGCATGTCTCTGGGTATATTGCGATCAACAAGACCTTTCCAGGAACTGACGCTGATGAAATCAGTCGAAACGTCAACTTCATCGCAATAATGAGTAGCGCAACACTCGCATTTGCTCAATAAAGATATAAAGAATTCTTTAATTAATAGCGAGGTTAATAAAATGTCGGTCGCGGAATTAATGTGTTGCGCTCAGGCTTTTCAATGAACCACCTACGAGCGAACCGACCCACGCTCACTTTATTCTACCAAGCCGTCATCTCATGGCACTTGCAGGGATCAAAGGATCGAAGCAGATGACCACTCCATTTACTAGAACGGCCCATCGGAATATCCAGGCCTTAATTTTTAGAAAGAGGTGTTGCAATCAAACACAAAATGATTAGATAAAGTTATGGGAGTTATGGCCTCTCAACGGTTTACCGCCTGATCGTAGCTAGAAGGTGTTCCCGGGTGTCGAGGTGCGATGTATTCATACTCTCGGCAGGGTCTCCCAAGCTGAGGTGTTCAGCGTTTCCATTAGGAAGCTCAGCTAAGAGTAAACCAATACCGAGAACCACCACCGTCCTGGTATCCATCTTGTCGCATGGTGATAAAACTCGCTCTGATCTAAAAGAACGGCAACTCCCTTTGGTAGTGATAACCTGAGGCAGACTTCGGCTAGGCCGACTTCGGGTTTCTAGGAAACGCCATTTGCTAAACCGACAAAATCCCGAAAAATGGTTATTATGCTGGGCTCGCAGAACCAGTGAAAGCAGGCCGTCCAAACATCCATGTAGGTAATAAAGTTGCGGTAAACCAATTGTTTTAGAAGCAAACGAACACTAAGTGAATTCACTAAATATGGACGCTTTTACGAAAAACATTCTACAAAAGTTGTCGGAAAGAAAAAATTCGTCAGTAAAGGAGGTTTGGCAAAAAAATTCTTCCCGCTATCATTACCTACTTTGCGAAACAGGTGTTCATTTTAAAAATGAACAACATTGCTTTTAAAACAAGTCGGTATTACTATCATTATATAAAGGGCCTTTCCTACAATGATTAAAGCAAAATGAAGAAATGTGGGAAACATCTAAATTCACTGGAATTTTAGTGGGATCATCCTCCACAACGGAGCTTGAACTAAGTTTCGAGAACTCTGAAATTCTTCGGAACATTTTTCAAAATGGAGTATTTTGCGTTTTTGCTTTTACTTATTAGTACAAGACTTCCTACCAACCGTTTACGACAAGACGTAGTGGTGGTCCGATCTCAGCTTTCGTTGGTTGCCTAGAGAATCGTGTTAGAACGCAATAGTATTGCCCGTTATCCATGTTGCTCACTGAATGTATGGTCAGTCCTAGATTCGATCCCCGTGCCACGCCTCCTATAATGGTATCAAATTTAGAAATACAGCTTGAACCCTCTGGTAATTACACGATCAAAAACTTCTCGAAAAACCCACCGCTTTTTCGTGACTTCCAATGAGGAAGTTTAGAACAGCTGATTATGGTCGCATGTGGTTGACGACTGCACCATCCCACATCAAAAATCGATGCGAACGCACGGAATCAGGTCGCGTATGACCTCCGGGCATTCGTCCCTGCTATTCATTGTAGGGTTTTTGGCATTGATCCAAAAAGCCTCAAGGAGTTTTCACGCTGGTGTTTTAGTCTCCTGTGGAAGAATACTGACTTTTACTTCAAAATCGTCTCCGCTATGCTTTTGTATCCGATGCGTGCCTAGTGGGGTGCTTCGTCTTAGTTTTCGTTTGCCATCTAGGTGTTCTTTTATACGGATACACAAATGTCTGCCCGTTTCGCCAATATATTCATCTCCGCAATTGTTACACGAGATCAGGTATATCGTACCTGAACTCATGCAATCACCGTCCCTGCCGTAAGGGCAAATTACGCAATTTGTTGTTTCACACAG
>UYYA01004917.1:9667-52896 GCA_900624975.1 Angiostrongylus costaricensis
GAGCTATTGTTATAACAATTTCAGCTTGTCAACGAGAAAAAAATACACTGCTTATTCATATCGGGGTTAAATAAAAATCGGATTTCTAAACTATGGTTCCGGCATAGCTGAAATTGCCACTGCACGTCTTGGTTGCTTAGAAGGATTAGAAAGGGACTGATAACCAGAGCAAAATATATTAGCTTCTTGGAACTCTTCTTGGACCTTCTTGGAAATAACGTTCGAACTTGCAAAACAATGCAGAGAGGCGATAAAAGATCTTAGAGAGAGAAGAGCAGCCGTAATGGCCGAAGTTGCAGAGACTGGGAAAAGCATTCGCAAAGCCCACCGAAGCTTCGCCAATTACAAGACCAAGATGATTGCACTCCAACGCCCAGACGGAACAGTTACAGCGTCCAGAAAGGAAATTGAGAAAACCATTCTCAAATACTATTCGGATCTCTTCGATAGCCACGTCCACCTTTCGTCATATGAAAAAAAGGAGGATGGATATGTTGTACGGCCGGTTCTCCCTTCCGAAATCCGACATGCCATTTCGTCGGTGAAAAATCGAACAGCACCAGTTCTGGACGGGATAGGATCAGAACAGTTGAGGAACCTTCCGTCAGTCCTCGTAAACACACTGGCTCGGCTCTTCACACGCTACCTGTCTGAATGCAAAGTCCCTACACAGTGGAAGGCCAGCAAGACCGTGTTATTGTTCAAGAAGGGTGACTTACACGATATAGGCAACTATCGCCCAATCTGCTTGCTGCTCATCGTCTACAAACTGTTCATTCGACTCATCCTAAACAGGATTGACAGAACACTGGACGAAAGACAGCCATGTGAGCAAGCAGAGTTTCGAAAATAATTTAGTACGATGGGACACATCCACAAGACAACAAGACCCATTGAAGTATCGTGAGAGTACAAAAGACCGCTCTGTCTTAATTTCATGGATTTTGAAGAAAGATATTGACTCAATTGAGAGAGAAGCAGTCGTGGAAGCCCTGGACAGTCAAAGATTTCCTAGCAAGTATATAAAGATTAAGTTAATGGCGCTGGTAGATAGAAAGCTAGCTGAGAGACAGGTCAAATTAGGAACTCGCATGTGCGGTGATGAACGCGCTAGACCCCGGGAGAGTGTAATATCGTGTTCGACCCCCACCGCGGACACCTGCGGTCCGGAGTTTTGCAAATGTCTCAGCATCATTATCATTATATGAAGATTCTTCGTGAGCTATAAAAAAATTTCGCAATAAAATATTCTCATTCCCAACGATATTAACATTTACGTCAAAACAGAGGCTATACATAGCGTGCCATCGAGCCAAAATTATTTAGTGCCACCCTTGTGAATCTCATGCGAACACTGGAATGGAACGGCAGGGAATGAAAAACGATGGTCGGCAACCGCACCATCCTCGCTTTGCTAATATCATCGTTCTTAATAACACCAAATTAAACTGATAACAGCCAAGCAGAAGGAATGCTTGACGACTTTGATAAACCCTGTGGAAAGATTGGTCTTCGACTAAATCTCACAAGAAAAAAGATGCTCGTGAGGAACAGACTGGGTACGTATGCATTTACGCTCAATGGAATAAATGCCTTCGAATGTTCAGTTTTGTCTATCTAGGTCGAGAAGTCAACGTGATGAACGACTTAGCTCCTGAGTTGAGCAAGTAGAGACGATCACCTTGCAGAGCTTTTAAGAGCATCGAGGACGTAGTGAAGAGAACGAAGAGCATCTAACTTCGTGCACACCTTTTCAAATTCACAATTCTTTCTGCCTTAACATATGCGTCAGAAATCTGGTCGTTGCGTAAGAAGGATGAAAGATCACGCAGTTTTGTTGAAGGCGCAGTGAAAAAGACTACGTTAGAAGTATTTCGTATGACGCACGTTAGAGATAGGATCTGAAGCCCCGACCTGGATCAACGATGCCGTTCTACACGGAAAACTATCAAAGATAAGGTGGGTCGAACACGTAATTTGTACGAACGAGAACCAGTGAACAAAAGTCGTTAGTTACTGCATTCCTCGGGATGTCAAACGTACTGCAGAAAGATCACCGAACCGATCATCAGAGTTCTGCACTAAAACCCTAGGAGCTAAATACGATGCTAAACGAGTCCCTAGAGCGCGCAGAATCCAGTGGGTCGCTCTTGGACGCGACAGCGAGAAATGGAACATTTACCAGCGTTCGCTCGAGTCAGTCGTCCGGCGATCAGCAGGACATGAGGGCAGGTGATATAGGTGGTTCATTCTAGGATACTTGAAATTTGGTCAAAAAGCCCCAAGAAGTTTACGTATTGGAGTTCTGCTAAAACACGGCATTGGTAACTCATCATTGGCTTCATTATCATTTTCGTCCTCTATCCTTGATGTCATCAGCTTCTTCGTTATAATCTGTATTAGGCCCTGCATTATTCCCAACATCCCTAACTACTTCACTGTAAACACACTCTAGCGATATCTCTTCTACAAAACCGTCAATTAATGGATAGATTCTAACATTCTTCATTTGGACTAATGATGTTTGTGATCTGAAGTGTTTGAAAGTGAAGATTGGAAATTGTTCCGACATGTACCCATTTTGTCCCAACCAGTCACTAAAAGCTCGAATTCGCTACCATTTTACCTTTCATTTTCAGTAATTTAAGCTTGCTAACTTACCGCCAAACCCTACAAAGGTACTTTGACTGTTTATGCACAGCCAAACGTGGTAATGGAAGAAATGGTTACGATGGCCTTCACACACACCACAGTACAGGGCTGTCGCCGCATTAGCGGCGAGGGTAAATCGCTGTGTGCATGGAATAAAGGAATGAAGCAAAAAAAGCCTCCCAAATCTTCAAGTCTTCTAGGACTTCAGCGTAATAAAGCTATAGGAGCTTCTCTGATTGATGGCAAAAGTTCCATGAGGAAGTGAAGAAACGTATAGCTCCGTACCACATCCAGGAAACTTCCAGCAGTTTACATCAAAAGCATCCAAACAATTCATAGCAATTTGCATTAATTTAGAAAGCCATCCAATCTGATTCACAGTGAAACAGTAACTATCCATAACCACGAATAGATTATACAAAAAACAACACTTATATGCTGCATTGTCAACTTGAACAACTAAGGCTACGTCAACGACAAGTTGTGCCCCAATCAATTGAATAAATTACAACAGGTCAATGAGTTAGAAAAGTTACAATTCCTCATTAGTACTCCATGGAATAAAGTTAAGTTAGTAAGCCATCTACTCACGTAGAATGAAGAAGACAACTCGAGTGCTGCGGAGATGGATGCAGAGCTCCGGACGAAATGCTCAACACAAAGCTGCTTAGCACAACTACATCAAATACGTGAGCTCGCCGTTGTCACTGAACACATCAAGACAGCACTCAGAAACTTGGTAGTTTGAAAAGCCATCCAATTTGATTCACAGTGGTACCGTAACTATCTACAATCATGAATATGTTATACAAAAATTAACAATTATAGGCTGCATCACCAATCAGAGCAGTCAAGGTGACGTTAATGACAATAAGTTGATGTTCTAAGCGTTTGAAGAAATTACAATAAGTTAATAGGTTATAAGAGCTACAATGCCTCTTTAGTATTCCACAAAATCAATCAAATCGAAATTTTCTGCTAAAAATCGTCGTATACAGTTGATGAAAAGTCATTAGTGTTTTTCCAGGGAGTTGGTTGAGTCCGAAAGAGGGAATTTTCTCTTCACGTATGAGGAGGCTCGCAGTAAAAACTAAAAATTAGCTATTATACAAATGTCATTTTTTCTATAAAGTCACAATTAAGCATCGTCACCTTCACCCCACTCTTTCTCCTTGCGCTCCGGCTTCCGTGTTTCACTATGTTTTCACTTCCTGAAGGAGAATTATAAGCGGCAACTTCTGTGGCGTAGGCACAACGCATAGTCGGATGTAGCATCCTGAAGAACCAAAACTTGTATAATAACAAACATTTTTACAACGTGCAATACTTTTGTTTACAATAGTTAAATGTCGATGTGATGTTGCTGCTTTTTTTTTGTTTAGGTTCGCATTGTGTCGCCTTGCGAGCGCTGCAATAAATTGTTAAATGCCAACGGACTCCACCATGACGAATCAGCTCGAGTGTTTCTAGGTGTAGACATCCCTTTGTCACTGTGGAACCATCGCGTTTTTATTAATGTCAAGATCTTTCATGATCACTGTGCATTCTTTGACGATGTTATCAACAACAGAATCCCCTCAAAATACGAATCAATATACAAAGTCAATCTCGTTTTCTGTGAAAAGAGAAACACTGTGTAGAGTTTAAAGGGTGTACCTACCCATGTCGGGTATGCGAAACGTTTCATTTACTCATTTTCAATTCATGGTGAAACATACACCAGTCCACTCTGTTCTCTTTCAACCAAAACTGGATGCAGTGAAAAATTAGGAAATTATAAAACATCCCGTTAAGTAATTACATTACGTTCTACAACTGCAGAGTATTACTATGCTGATAGAAATTCACTGGTAAGTGGAAAAGAAAAGAAAATCGGTAAACGGAAAATTAAATAGGAGTTAAAAGTAAGAAAAAACAGCTAAAGAAAGTCCTAGATGCTAACGCGTTTCTTCTCTGCAGCTCACTGACTCTTGATCGATCTGTATCTAAGTCTGCAACGTCCTTAGCTTCCAAAGCATCTAAACAAAGATCTATTCACAACTAAAAGGAAAACAAATCTTCAGTTGTAAAAGCGTTCCTTTCTTACTGCAAATTTTGGACCATAATTCGAAAATTTACCTAGCAATCATTTAAACAGAAAAACTCTCAATACGCGTAAAGAGGTGAAAAAGTGAAAACGTGAGGTATAAGCAAAATTCTTCATCAACCAACAATATGAGGACTACAATAAATGAAAGTGCGTAAATTATTTACTTACAGGATTCCACTAATGAAAGCTTCGAGCTGGTTGACTTCTGCACAGAGGTACTGCGACAAAAACCGCTGTGTAATGAGCTCGCGACGCTATTGCTTCTCGACGCAATGCTCGAAGAGGCATGTCTGTGCGTCGGCTGTGAACCGTTGGAAACAGAAGACGGCACGCTGTTGCTAGCACTCTTGTCTTCTATTTCCATCTATAAATCATTCCAATAGTGAAAATCCAATGGAAATGAAGCGGAAGAGGATCGCCTCACTTGTGGTCTTAAAATTCACAGTATGTAAGAACATACTAACAACTATATCAAAAAAATCAACTACCTATAGGAAATAATAACTATCAGTACATTGGCGACTTTTTACTTCTGATTTGGTATTTGTTTTGGTGCCTGGAGTTTCTTTTGTTTTCATTAGAAAAGCCACGAAAATCGATAGAAGTGTAGAAGAGACTTTTCTGCTATTGAGATCTATCGCTATAAAGATGTGAATAATCTTATTCGCATTCCAGAAGTGTTTAAAATACAATTTTGCTAGGACTAGAGAAAAATACTTCGAACAAGATAGAGTTCATAAGAATTCTAATTAAAACAATGATACCGGAAGAATTCCAATTTGTTTAAAAGCTTCACAGTCCGAAATACCAGCACCGGAGAAAAGCGCGAAAGATAATGGCTCTTTGCAGGCTCCAGAAAACCAAGACCCCAGTTTTGTAGAGAATTGAAGGTCACTAATCTCTAGATTTTAGTGACTTTTATTCCAATCGCTAAATTAATAGATACGCATTGGTGTCAATGCAGACTGTTGCGTTAAAACACCAAGAAGTTGTCAGTTCACAAACCCTACGCAAAAGATGGTTCGACCACACATGTTGCGTGAGTCTCAGCAATTCTTTTGATTGCTTATGACTTCGATCAGACTAACTACATCCCCAGCAACTGAAGGTTTTGCTAAACCGAAGAGATTTCTTTTTCAATGACTTAAAGAAGAATCGTACTGTGGGGGTATTTTGCAAGAATTATTCTCTTCACGCGAGAAAGCTGTGGAAGTTAAAAAGTGCAGTCATAAAACCACTTCATCTCAGATTGCAGAACAAAGACAATCGATGAAAGAATCGCTGCAGTTTGAAGTGAAGGCAAAGAGATCAAGCTGCCAAATCCAATGTTTCAGATAACCATATCCATCTTCCTCAATTACATCTCACAAGGAACGAAAAAACGATCCCAGCGCTTTCCCTTCCCATTATCCAGCACGTTATTTAGCCCATAAATCGTATACATCCATTTTGAAAACATTAGACCATAACATTGGAATTATACCTACATCAGTTCTCCTTAACAGATCATTTCGGAGTTCCATAAGCGGCAAAAAAGCAAATACTTTGAAAGAAAAGCGGTAGAACCATAATAGTTCTTGATAAGTGAAACTATACGAATCTAAAAACAATTCATATGAAATGCAGCGACTTCAGAACCAGAATTTAGCTAGTCCTCAACGTCACCGCGGACGTAAGAGCCGCCCTCCATAGCGGTACAACCCTCAATATGTTATGCAAAAAATGGAGCCCGAAAACATGGGAGCAAAGGTCAGCAGCTCTTGCTCACGACAAAGTGAACCTGAAGAAAATGTCGACGACAAACAAATGCCTTTCGGATGAGACCCACAACAAAATACATGCAACCTTAACGGTACACAACTCCTGATGTACATACTTCCTCTTCTGTACTATCAACTCACACATCCTACCTCCTCCACAAACAAGATTATCATCCTTGTGGTTGCCATTTCATTTATAATGTAACTAATGTAGCTAAACGTCAATTGTAAACTATTGCCTACCTCAAAAAAGAAAGGACTGCCTTAATCTGACAGGAGTTTTGTAGTTCTTCCTCAATAAAAGTTCTTATCATCGATATAACCCTGCACTCACCTGAACCCCAATGATTTACAGCACTGTGGCAAGCGACATAGTTATGTGTACCAAAACTAAGATTTACAAAAGTGAATTCGTCTTATAATAGGATCTCTCTTAAGGTAAGATATTCGACACCTGCATCTAGAAACTCAACTATTCCTTTGCAAACCCTAATGAGTTACCTTTAAATACATACTTCCTAAAAAAAACTAGGTACACATGTCCTCCTACTACAAGTGTGGTACTGTGCATGTTGCTTGAGGGAGCTGAGTCCAGTGGAATTCCCTGATGCACGATTGAAACGAACTGAGATTTCACAGATCTAGTTATTCGATGAATTGTAGATAACGTAGATAGTATTGTAGATAATATAAGCTGTAAAGATTTCGTTCTAAAAATATTAGATGAATTCAAAAAGCTTCTACCCACTATGTAACATTAATAACTGACCAATTTTCCATGTTGAGTCCTTATCGCAGAAAATTGTAGTTCTTCTTCATTTTCAAGATGCTCTGAATTTTGAAAAAATGTAAAGAGGTAAGCAGCTAAAAGATACGGAAAAAGGTAAAATTGAAGAAAAATAAGGCACAACTGACCTAACCACGACGAATGCAAATGAGTATCCACTGGTGTATCAATCTCCGACAATGATTTTACCTAGAACTTCGAAAGATCTAAGGCCAATGTTCACCTACATCTGCTGTACCTATTGGTGTTCCAACATTACCATCGAAATTATCTCATCGTTTATATCACAGAGCAAACACTGCTTGACAATTCTTTTCAACTTTATATACACCACTTTATACACCACTTTATACACCACACTGGCCAAAATATCTTTATCTATCATGCAAATATTCTTTTTTTTTTAGTATAGTCGAGCTCTTAAGCTATACGCGCACATGCTAATTATACTACAGAGATGAACAACCTCCCAACGGTTTACTGCCTCATCGTGACTGAGAGGTGTTCCTTGGTGTCGGAGTGCGATGTACAGCGGGGGATTCGTCCCCACCGGCAGGGTCTCCCAAGCCGAGGAGTCCGGCGTTTGCATCAGGAAGCCTAGCTAAGAGTAAACCAATACCAGGCTCCACCACCGTCTTGGTATCAAAGTCGCATAGTGGTAAATCTCCCTCTGATCCACAAGGGCTGCGACTGCTTGTCGTTGTAACGATCTGAGGCAGACTTTGGCTAGGCTGTCCTCGAGATTCCAGAGAACCACAATGGCTTAACCAGCAAATATCCGAAAAATGGTGATTGTGCTAGGACCCGCACCAGTCATGATCGTTCAAGTATCAAGTAAGTAAGCAAGATGAACAAAAACGGTTACCGCTTCTTGCAATGAAGGTTGAGAAGAACCCTCGCTGGAGGATAACACTTCCAAATATTTGCTCCATAAAGCATTTTCTTCTCTTAAACTCATAACTTCCAACTCAAGTTTACTATTCCTTTCCAATGCGAGGAAGAAGTCAGTCTGAAACATTTAAAGTTAAAAATAAATTTTATGTTCCGTGACATCAAATGCACCTCCAGTTTTTCAAACTTCTTAAGCAAACCAAGCAGATCTTCTCTTTCTAACGCCTTTTTTTCTTCACGTTGTTGTTCACACGTGCCTTCGGAAAGCTCCTAGAAAACTTCTTAGTCACCATTTACTTAGATTTAAAAAAACAAACAAGTGACTACACAACAATAAAAAACAAAGTGGGTAATCCGCCGTAGGAAGGTAGCATGCCTTCGCATATCCAAGTAAAAACTAAACTATTCTCACCTCACTAACTTCTTCACCGTTTTGCAGTAATTTAATTTTCTCTTCCAGCAACGACAAAGCTTCTGTGTGGTGGGCACTCCTGCCTTCCAGTACCACTAACTAGACAGACATGGGTGTTAATCAACAACAGCGTGAAAATTAAAGGCATTTTTCCAAACAACTGCTTGAAAAAGAGTCCTAAATTCTCCAACTGTATTTGGTTCGTATAAAATTACCTGGTGGGAAATGTGGGTGTACAACAAAGCCAATATCACCGCAAAACTCCGGATCGCAGTTGCCTGCGGTGGAGATCGAACGCGCTACTGTCCTTTCCGGAGAGCAACGCCTTCACCACCACACTATGCAGATCCTTCGTTTCGCGTCTCTCAGTTAGTTCTATCGATCTCTGTCATAGTAAAGTAGGCAGTAAATAAACCGGTTAAGATTGTGATTATAACTAAAGCCTCAGCTTAACTGGGTTCAGTACCGATTCATGCTCCCTAGATCAATCCCGTTGACGGGTGATTGCTGATAGCACCTAGAAGATCAATAACAATGGTGAGATGAAGGCGAAACGAAGGACTCGCATAGTGTGGTGGTGAAGACTTTCGCCCCCGAAGGTAATAGCGTGTTCATTCCCCACAGCAGACACCTATGATCCGGAGTTCTGCAAATATCTCAGCATCATTGAAGTTATATTTCTCAATATACCCTCCCACAAAAAAGAGTAGGCAGTAAATAAAACGGTAAAACTATTCTCGTATTTTGGGCGCAGCACAAGCAGTCTCTATGGTGTACCGTGGGTGTGTTCGTTCGACCTGGTTCCAATGACGTTGCGCAGCCCGAAATTGGTCACTTCTCACCGGTTATCACACCGCTCACCGTCATAGACAAGAGGGTCCAGTGTGTGAGGTATTACATCTAGTTTATTGCTGGTTGAGCCATTTCTGGTTCCTTGGAGTACCTATTTCAATCTATTTGGAGCCTCGCTCAGGTCGCTACCACAGGATATTGTAGATGATGGAAATTTGCCATCTTGTCACTAAATTTATATCAGAACAGAAGTGTTTCCTAATACTGGTTTCTTAGCCGGGCCTCCGGATGAAAACGTCGAACTCATTTTGAACTTTCGAGACCCCATCAAGAAATAACACCCTTCTTTTACATCGTAGTCCGACACCACCAAGGTACGATGAGTCCATAACCCATTGGGAGGACCCAAGTATAAATAATAAACACAAATACCGAAAAAAAACATAGCACGAAAATCAAACAGATAATATAGACTAAAATGCGCTGAAAATATAATAGTACTGCTACGAACCTTTTCCTTTAAGCCCTCAATTATAGCTCTCGCCTCAGATTCCTGACACTTGAGCAGTTTTCGCTCCTCCTCAAGACATTGTTTCGTCTGCCTAAGCTCGTCCAACGCTTCATTATGCTCTTCAGATAACGATTTCAAATCTTTAACATGTTCAGAAATTTCAACGCCCTTTCGGCTAACAGTTGACTTCAACTCCAAACATTCAGCTTGTACGATTTCTAAAGAGCGGTTGGTGTCGTTGTATTTCGACGCAATGGATTCCAGGTCTTCCTTTAGCTTTTCGATCATCACAGTGGCCTCATGAAGTTGATCCTCCTTCTTATCAAGAACAATTTGTATACTGCGTAATTTCAATTCAGCCGCGTCCTTTTCCATTGTTATGTTAGCTAGATCCTTTCGCTGTTCGAGTATACTGCGTTCACGGTCAATCATAATGGCCTCCAACTAAAAACTAGCGAATACATAACGTAGATTACAATGTTGCAATCTTACCAAACACATTTAAAGTGCTTACCGACCTCTTCTATACGAGTACAAGCAGCACTTATCTTCGTGTCACGTTGGATAATTTCCGCCAAATGAACACTTTCAAGCTGTTGCACGACCGCTTCGTGTTCAAGAACAAAACTTTTATGCCGTGATTCCTGATGGGAGAGCTTCGCCTCTGCTTCAGCAAGACTCTTCATTGCCTGAATACCAAATGAATTTTTTAAAATAGTAACAGGCACAGATCATCAACAAACTTACGCCGTCATATTTGTCTTGTAGGCGCCTTTTTATTTCTTCAATAGTGTTTTCATAAGAACGTTTGTCAGAATCGTATAAAATTCGAGTCTTTTCCAATTGCTCAGTCTTTTCCCGAATCTCTTGCTGAAGCAAAGCGTTCTTTCCCATTTCATTTGAGTATATGGACATCGCGTTCGCGGTCTGAACAACAAGTATACAGTGTTAATTTGACTTTGTTATTCAATTCAAGTTTCCAATGTGCTTTTTCCCGTTTTGAAGAAAACGTTAAAGTCTCACTTCGGCCTCTAGTCGTTTCCGCCACTCAGAAATAGCTCTTTGATACTGTTCTCTTTCTGATGTCGCAGCTTGCCGTTCTTCCTCCAGTAGCCTCATAAGAGTGTTACGCTCATTGTCTAATATACGCATTTGCTGAAAACTAAATTATGGAGAATTACATTAAATTTTGCGAGAATATAAAAGCACCTGTAGACTTTTCACTGCCTCATCTTTAACATCACGCAACTCTCTTTCTAAGGCAGCAATAGAACTACTTTTGGTTTCCAGCTGTTCACTCAAATCCATTTGCTTCTCCTCCAGTCCCTCCACATTCAGCTTATACGCTGCCAACTAAACAAATAACGAAAAGATGTGAGTATAAAAAAAATGGGTAACGACTTCTAAAAGACCTACCCTCTCCTTCTGGCTATGACACTGGTATTGATACCCTTCCAAATGTTTTGTTAATAGCACAACTTTAGCTTCCAATTCTGCTTGAGACCTTTGTGACAATTTTCCATTCGATTCCAAGTCACGGATACGTTCGTTCTTCTTTGCTATTCTTAAATTAAAGTAAGAAGATATGCAAATATGAAAATGGAAATAAGAGTTATTTGTAGCAAATGAAAGCTCTAGATATAAAAACAATTACGAATGATATGAAATTTTTGCCACTTACTCTCCAACAAGTGACTCGATTTTGTTCCTAGACTCTGAAACTTGTAATTCAGAATTCATCAGTTGATCCTCGATCTCATTTAGCTGTCTTCTCAAAGTTCTGATTTCGCGTTCGCGTCGTAATTCTCTTAATTAATAGTTAGAAAATTAATGGAGAAACACAAATTGGGAGAGACTCAGCAATGTTCTGGTGAGCGCTACCTGACTTTTGGAGAATTAATTGCCTCCAGAAGTGGACTACCATCACAACGTGCAACCGTATGAAGACTTAAATTAATGCTATTGTTACGCCGTCTGTTTGGACCACATGGAGTGACGAATGATGATCGACCAACTAAATGTTGCATGCAGCAATTTGATACTAAGAAATCAGTGGATAGTGAAGCAGAATACCTGACATTCCCGAAAACTCTTCCACTGATAAACTGGACCGACGTGGAGTAGCACATTGTGGATTGCACATTCTGACTTCGGCGTCAGAACGTTTAATCATCACTGACCACCAGTCATTTTCTTCCTCATCGAATGCATTCAACTCAATTCAAACGGTTAAAAAAACGCAGAATTAGTGAAGTAAAGAGACCTAAATTTCAGCAACATGATTCATGGAAAGATCACAAAAACGCTGCACAACTGTATGTTCCAACAGAAATACTAAGTTGTTGGAAGTTAACGACCGATCTGCAATTTCATTTCCAGTACATGTTTTAGCAACTTTCTTTTTCCTAGAGTGCTTTGCTACTATAAATCATTGCAAGGCTCTGCCACTCTGTTTAATTAAATTACAACACGAACTGTGCTTCTGACAAATTTTAAATGCTAGAATTTCAAATGTGAAAATAGTTAATTCGACAAATCTACTCTTAGAATACTTAGAAATCGAACACGGTGAAACACAATCGAGTTGAAGCATTAATGACGTCCAGAACGAAGGAAGTGTTAATGAAAGTACGGCATGACGTTGGTTTCAAAAATCTCGCTGTCGTGAACTCGATCTTGAAATTCAGGAAAGTCACGGACGCTCCTCTGCTACAGACGACGATGAACTGAACGGTGCGATGGGAGTAAATAATTGCGCAACTGTTCAAGAACATCCATAAGAACTAGGTCTAGGGAATTCGATAGCTTTGCAGCATCCGAGAAAGAAATAGAGATTCTAAAGCTTCTCAAATGTATGCCATGCGAAATGAATGGAAACTTTTAGAACCGCTGTTTTCTATCGTCAGCGCTTTTCCTACGCAATTAGAACAACTTTTTTTTTTTGAAAACCATATTGTGATAGTTCCCAAGATCGACTTTCTCTTAACCTCGGCATTAGCCAAGTAACAAGGACATCCTTGTCCATTTCCTTTCTTCCCACACTTCACACACAAAGAGGGCGATTGTGAGAAACATGTTTCGAACAGCCACCTCTGTGTGCACTACCAGGGAACTAAAGCAAGAATCGCGCGACTTGGCCCGGCAAATAGCCATATCCAACGGCTACGAAATAGTAACCCCACGAGATAAGTTTACAAGGAGAACGACGCGCCCACGCGAAACGCTTGGCCAAAACAAAATCCCGTTTATGTTGCCTTTTATAAGCGACGAAGTAAGCGCAGCTATAAAACGATGCTTAAGAGGGGCAAGTCTAGAGGAATCGGTAGCGATAGTTGAAATACCACCGGCTACTCTACGTCGTCAATAAGTTCGCAACCGCCTGTATGACCGTCTGTGTGAAACAACAAATTGTGTAATTTGCCCTTACGGCAGGGACGGTGATTGCATGAGTTCAGGTACGATATACCTGATCTCGTGTAACAATTGCGGAGATGAATATATTGGCGAAACTGGCAGACCTTTGTGTATCCGTATAAAAGAACACCTAGATGGCAAACGAAAACTAAGACGAAGCACCCCACTAGGCACGCATTGGATACAAAAGCATAGCGGAGACGATTTTGAAGTGAAAGTCAATATCCTTGCACAGGAGTCCAAAACACCAGCGCGAAAACTCCTAGAGGCTTTTTGGATCAATGCCAAAAACCCTACAATGAATAGCAGGGACGAATGCCCGGAGATCATACGCGACCTGATCCCGTACGTTCGCATCGATTTTTGATGTGGGATGGTGCAGTCGTCAACCACATGCGACTATAATCAGCTGTTCTAAACTTCCTCATTGGAAGTCACGAAAAAGCGGTGGGTTTTTCGAGAAGTTGTTGATCGTGTAATTACCAAAGAGTTTTTCGTCTTTGTGTAAGTGTTANCAATAAGTTCGCAACCGCCTGTATGACCGTCTGTGTGAAACAACAAATTGTGTAATTTGCCCTTACGGCAGGGACGGTGATTGCATGAGTTCAGGTACGATATACCTGATCTCGTGTAACAATTGCGGAGATGAATATATTGGCGAAACTGGCAGACCTTTGTGTATCCGTATAAAAGAACACCTAGATGGCAAACGAAAACTAAGACGAAGCACCCCACTAGGCACGCATTGGATACAAAAGCATAGCGGAGACGATTTTGAAGTGAAAGTCAATATCCTTGCACAGGAGTCCAAAACACCAGCGCGAAAACTCCTAGAGGCTTTTTGGATCAATGCCAAAAACCCTACAATGAATAGCAGGGACGAATGCCCGGAGATCATACGCGACCTGATCCCGTACGTTCGCATCGATTTTTGATGTGGGATGGTGCAGTCGTCAACCACATGCGACTATAATCAGCTGTTCTAAACTTCCTCATTGGAAGTCACGAAAAAGCGGTGGGTTTTTCGAGAAGTTGTTGATCGTGTAATTACCAAAGAGTTTTTCGTCTTTGTGTAAGTGTTATTGAAGCGTTTGGCCTAGTAGATTGTATATCAGTATACCCTTCCAGGCTCTGAAGAAGGCGATACTGCCGAAACGTCAGCTAGCGTTGTATTGTATTGTGTTTTTATGGAAGTAAATGTATACTGTTTAAAAACCGTATTGTGATGTGCGACGAGAAATGGATCCTATACGATAACCGATGACGATCGGTCCAGTGAATGGACCACAATGAAACTCTGCTGTGCTTCCCAAAGCTGAAATTGCAATAAGAGACAAACACGCTGATCTACTGGTGGTCCGCAACTGGAATGATGCATGAGCTTCCTGAATCTGAGTGAAACGATTATGGCGACGAAGTACGTCCACCATATAAAAAAAATACTTACTTACTTGGATACATGGATTGCCAGTCCTCACTGGTTGCGCGGGCTTCAGCATGATCTCCACTTTTCCGAGTTTTGCTAGTTTAGCCACTGTAGTTCCTTAGAGTCCCAAGGTCAACCTGGCCAAAGTCTAACCCAGGTCGTCATCACCACAACCAGTGGCCACCCTTGTGGATCAGAGGGACACTTGCCAGCATGGTACTGGTTTAATACAAGGACGGTGACAGATCCTGGCACTGGTTCACTCGCGAAAAAAAATTAGAAATTCATCGATTGTGCTCTGCACTGATCAACAAAAGGTACCAATTCTTCGGCATAATAACGAGCGACCACACTTCACACTACCGATGCTGTGGCACTTAAACCAGCTGAGCCACAAGACTCCACCTCGTCCACCGTACTCGCCATACGTTCACCTACCGCCTACCACTTCTTCGAGCATCTTGAAAACTTACTACGCAAGAAATACTTCAGAAACCAAGCAAGGGCCAAAACTGCCTTCATCGACTTTATCGCTCCCAGAAGTCAGGAATTTTAAACAACTGGAATAATAAGTATGTACCTTGCTTTCAAAAATGTGTAGATTACAAAACTTTTTAATTCGGTTAACGTTTATTCTGAGTTGAGATATACCATTTTGAAAATACGAGTCGAAATCGAACATTAGCTTCCAGGCAACCTAGTATATCCAAAAGTCCATTCACAACTCATTCACTCATACACAAAGTACTAAAACACCACAGAAGAATAAGTACATCAAAACAACTTACAATTTCTCTCAGTGGAACATCGTGACCATCCCTATGCATAACGGCAACACTTTCGGTGATAACATCTGGCTTTGAGATGCGAAATTCATTGAGTAACACAGCTAGGAACTAGAAATAGGAACAAACAACTAACAACATTTTTGTTTACAACAAAATTGCCTACATTCGCAGAAAACTGGTGTTCCATCCCAAACCTTTCAACTAATGAACAATGATGGAAATTAATCTAAGACACTAAACTTCTTAAGGATTTTCACTCACAGTGACCTGTTTTTCAGCCACTTACGGCTATTTATACTATGAAGAAAACTGTGAAATTTTCGCCCTTAACTTTTATGTGGAATATGAAATTAATTCCACAACATTCATTACTACACATCAAGCAGACACGATTTTACCAACTGGAAATCTGGAACACCTCTTGACCTGAACGCCATAACACTGATCTTCACATCAACCAACTCTTGGCGAGTGAAGCGATCAAACCCTCTACCCAGCATCATAATGAACTCGAGTACTCATTACGCGAAAAACATGAAACTGACATTGATTGTTAGAACTACTAGCATAATGGGAACCCAACGATAAATGGTGCAGAATCTTCTGCTACAGATGTACCATCGAATGAGAGTCATTAGAAAAAGCTGAAGGTACAAAATTAAGAACAACACACAAATTCCGACCTCTCAAAAATGTGGATCGAACATAGATTCATAGCGGAAAAACCAACATAAGACACTGGTGCTTTATTGATATTAACAACACCGTAGAGAAAGGTACTCGATTAGAGTAAGCATTCCATATTCCGCTCCACGGTGAATTCTGTTTTGTCTTGTTTATCTTGTCACCGATCTCCCTAACAGAGGGATATCACGCCGCTTACTCGCGATGCGATGTGGCGTGACCCCAGGTGATGGAAAGGGGTGGTTAGTCGCAGACAAAAAGCGACATTTGCTTCCCTGAGACGCAAGCGTATCCAGGGAATGAACTCCGAGTTTCTGCAGCATCGATTTGGCACATACCTTCTGAGTTTACAAGTGCGTATTCATGCATGCGTACGTGGGTACGTTCTCGTTTATGCGGATTGTATTATACGAGCGCGTTCGGTCAAAAGTCTGCAATCAAGTAACAGAAACTACGGAGAACGGTGAAGAGTCGACTTGAAGAAATAAGCCTCCACATCTGCCCTGGCAAAGACTGGCAAGCTAGCTGTGACTACACCTAGGTCACATTCAGTGCACAACAAACCAACCGTCGGTATCAAAGGCTAACACAGTAAAACAAGTTGACCTCATTCACCTAACGGCGAAAGGGCCGTCAATACGGCACCTTGGATAGGAAGAGCACGAAGAGGCCGCTAAAATCTCATAGTCATTCTGGGTTACCTAAACCACAAAGGGAAAGGTGACGATCTGCACCCACAATAAGACGCCGTCCATTCAACCCCGCCTACGACAGCGGGGAAGAATTGCTCGTCGGAACACGAGGCAGTACAGTCGACGGCATCGGAGTTCTCATCAGCAGGAGTTTGGCCATGAACATCGATCCATTCGAACAACTAACAACCAGAATCGCAAGCTTATGGCTGACATGTGGATCAATATGGGAAGCACCGCTCTTAACTCTGGACGAGGAACTGTCTAAATGGAGAGGATCACATCGTAGTAAACCAAGGGTTTGCCTAACACATGTCGCCATTATCGCAAAATTCAACACGGGATCAGACTTTCGGCTCCTTCGTGTAAAATTTCATGTTTCGGGGAAAGAGAAGAAAGCTGCTAAACTGAAAAAACGAAATCCTAAAACTACCATAAACTGGGATTTACTCAGTTCATTAGTCGGCTGTTGGCAAGATGTCGTTACTGATAATATCGATAGGGAATATGATCGACTCACTCAACATCTTCACGTTAGTGCCATGAAAGCTGAGTTCGAAAGTCACCAACAGACGTTTGACTCCAGAAACGGTCGAGCTGATCCGCCAGCGTGGAATCGCACTAGCTGCAGGCAACAGCCGTCCCACGTCCGAACTTGCAAAATAATACAGAAAGACGATTTTTTAAAAAAGTCGTAAAGAGGGAAGAGCAGCAGCCACGGTCGAACCTGCGAAGGCGAGGAAAGCATTCGTAAAGGTCACCGAAAATTTGCTAATTGCAAGAGCAAGATGACTGCACTTAAACGACTACAGAACGTTTAGAAAAAAACACTCAGATCAGCTTCCAGAAAGGAAAAAATAAAATCGTTCACGATTACTACTCGGATCACTTCAATAGCCACGTCCTCTTGCCATTAGATGAAATAAGGAAAAGTCGGTGTATCGTCCACCAATTCTCCCTTCTGAAGTCAAACATGTTATTTCGTATGTGAACAATCGAACAACACCAGGTCCAGAGAGCATAATATTTGGACATCTAGAGAACATTCCCGCAGTCCTCGTCAACACAAAAGCTCGGCTCTTTACACATTACCTGTCAGAATATGCAAGGCTCGAACTCAGTGGAAAACGAACTCAGTGGAGAGGGTGACCTCCACGATATCGGAAACTAATCCTCAATCTATTTGATGTCTGCCGTCTACAAACTTATCACTCGAGTCATCCTAAAGAGAGAAGATAGGACGCTGAATGAAGGAAACGCATGTGAAAAAGCGGGATTTTGGAAAGAGCTCAATATGGTAGAGCACATATACAAGATAACAAGGTTCACTGAAGCATCGCGGTACCACAACACCAATAGTTTAATTACCCAAGTTTGACAGTAAACTTCTGCCGGGACGGGCAATAAATCACATCCCGTACCATACCACAGTCTTCTAGAGCAGAAGATTGAACCTAGACAAACATTGATTATCAAAGGGTTGAGAATCGATGGTTGATGGAGGTTCACCATCAACCTGCACTGTAAATGAACCGACTTCTCCGGAAATGACGTCCGACTCCATATCTCAGTACGTTTTGACGAGGAAAAGATTGTCACGAACACTATTCGCAAATGGCGAATACGGTAAAAAAAAAAAGGAAGAGCGCAAATCGGGTTCAAGTAAGAAAGGGGGTTCATTTTACATCCGAATCCGTGCCATGACGACCATTTCCAGGTAGTCATCGACTATAAGGAGTTCAAACGCTATGAATACCGTCTCCCACTCTCCTCGATCACTCACCTTTCGATCGATGGTGATCTTTATTTGAACCACGTGCACTAGGAGAGAAATACTATCCTGTGCCGTAGGAGAGCGGAATTGCAACCGTTTTCCACGTTCATAAAACACTACTGACGTTTGGCACCGTAGAGAAGAAAGCGAAAAGATTCAACGTCAATCTCCTCAGAAAAAACGATGACATGGCCCTCAACTTCATCGTGTCGAACGGAATGATGTTAGCGGTCAGTCTACTGATCTACGGTGATATTGAGCTAAAAGGCGTTTCAGCAAAGTAGTTAGGAGGACAGCATTACCACCGTGTATCGCTACGTAGACCGATTTCCTCATTCTAATAATTATTCTGCTGTTTTTTGTGTTCTTTTTTGTTCCTCCCTGCTATCCAGAGACATGCATTCGTCTATCACTAAGCAACTTTCGCGTTCTCCTTATTTTCTCGTTTTCGTTTTATTCTGTAATTACAAGAGACCACTAAGTTTCACTTTCAGCAATTTAAAGAAGGCTTTTGACTCAGTTGAGAAGCAGTCATGGAAACCCATGATTGTCATAAGTAACTTTTCAGTATACAACGATTCTTCGCCACCTGTATAAAAGTTCACAATTAAAATATCACCATTCTGTAACGATATGAATATCGATGTCAAAAGAGAGGTTAGGCAAGGCGATACCATATAGCCAAAATTTTTCACCCCCCACTCTCGAGAACGTCATGCGAACGTTGGAATGGGCCAATATGGAAGTGAAAATCGATGGCCGACAATTACATCATTCCGCTTTGCTGGTGAGATCGTTCATATAATACCAGACATAAGGCAAGCGGAACAAGTGCTTGCCGACTTTGATGAAGCCTGTGGAAAAATTGGTCTTCGAATAACTCTCACAAAAACTATGTTGATGAGGAATGGATTGGTATCGTAGACCCTATTCACGTTCAAAGGTATCAATGTCTCCTATTGCTCCATCGGCCACTATCTAGAGCGGGAAATCGACATAGTAGAATTGAGTAGAAGGAAGCGAGTGGTTTAAGGAGCTTTCAAGAGCATCGGGGATGTAGTGAAGAAAACCACTCCGTGCCAACGTTTTCGGCTCTACGATTCTTGAGGCCTTAATCAGTGCGCCTGCGACCTGGTTGCTATGTAGGCAGGATGAAAGATCACTGTACGCAATCGAAAGGACGATGCTAGGCGTATCCGTGTCACACAAGTAATGGAAGAGGTCCGAAGCTCCAACCTGCCTCAACGATCAAAGATCAAAGACTCCGTTTCGTATGCCAAATTGCCGAACCAGACACGTAATGCGTATGATCGACAACCGGTGGAAAAAAAACCCTTCAGCTACTAGATTCCTCGAGATGTTAAACATAGAGCAAAAAGACCATCGATTTCGTGGCTAGAGTTTTACGAAAACCCTAGAAGAACGATATGGTGTTCAACGAATCCCTAGAGCGAACGAGATCCACTGGGCTATTCTTGCAAGCGACAAGGATAACTGAAAGGTTTACTGGCGCTCGCTGGGGTCATTCAACGGTCAATGGGATAATTGCTGATACAGGTGATCTAGCTTATCATAATCTATTCATAAGTTCTATAATAGAGTCTGCCCTCGAGGAGGCCGACCAATCGGAAACTTCGCTCTCGTTCTGGAAGGACCCAGGTTACAAAGCAGCATAGTTCTTAGACATGGTGAACATAGTTGGTGAAAACCCAGGAACGTTGTAGCACGATTATCACAGGATTGTTTAGCAGATTACGTCTGACGAGCAGCAGAATTGCTGCCGAGAACAGAAACGAATCCTGGTCGTCAAGTCGCAGTCGAACACAAACACGAGCACAACGACATCGATGTGTGACGGTTGCAAGACAACGAAATGAACAAAAAAAGTACTGCATGAAAACCGCCTACTGTAACTGTCTCAAACTGCGCATATTTTCGAAAAGTAGTCCAACTGACGAGAGTTTATTGTATGGATTTTCTCCGTAAACTTCGATGGAAAACAATGTTTCTCTTGTTCATTACGGATCTATTACTAGTTTAACCACCTATTCAGCAAGACCATAGTTGATTCATTAACCTGGTACAAATTCAAATCAACTAAAACTGAAAAACGAATATATCCCTAAGAGATTCTACAACAGTTTTACGATTTTTCAGAGTCCACACCATAAACATTCCATGAAATACAAATGTACTTCTAAAATCATTTCTACCAACAGATTAGAGCAAATCAACTTTGGAAAAATGTACTTCAAAAAACATTCATATTTTCGAATCCAGTATTATTCTCATCAAGGATGTTCATGTACAAACGATTCTTGAACTCAAACCTTTGCAATCTCTAAGCCGTTTCCAGCAGCTGCTTTCTCCACTGAGAGTGAGGCAATGATTTCGTCCTTTACACTCGCCTTGATAAAGTGAGAAAGTAAATCTTCGTACGAGGACAGAGCATTTGAAGCAGTGATCCTCGTATTATTGTCCGTATGTCTGAAAAACATTAATGGATAGGAGAAAAAAGGGAAATATCAAATCCATTGTCGTCATTGGATACCTTTGTGGGAAAAATACAATCGATAAACGAGAAGTTTCCTGTCAACAAAAAATATCACTTCGAAAATGATTATGGAGACAATCTATGTATTTAATATTCATGCTGTATAAAACCTTAAGTGTTAAAATCCGTGAACTTGGAAAATAAAACTTTTTTTAAAGCTGAATCACATTCCAATACGCAATCAATTCCCAAATAAATGCTTAGTCCTCGCGGCTGCTGAAACGGCGCTAAACTTTCAGAAAGTTAAAATTCGTTGTTTCTAAAATTTTTTATTTCAAGGAAAACTGAAACATAAGGAACACTGAAGGAATTAAAATGTTCCTGTAAACAGGGTAGCAAAACTATTTCATGTATAGGTTTTTCATGTTTTCTATTTGTCAATCAATACTCAGCACCATTGAGACAAACAGAACAATGGTAGCTGGAACAAACAAAGAAGGTCCTATTTTTATGACTCACTGTAAGTTTAAACCGATGCATTTTTCTACTTTACCGATCCTAACACTTTTTGTATTTGAATCGTTTTCCTAGCATTCGTCGTCTTCAAACGTCTTCGAACTTCTTCTGCGTTGTTTCAGCTGCTGTTTGAGGTTTTCACCATGCTTATGAGTGCCACAGAATGCTGGTCGAGTCGATTTTTCTTGCAATGTTGGTGATAGCCGTGCTAAGGCGTTCCCTTGTGGACTGGAGGAGAGCGTGGTATTTTCAGCCAATACAAAAACGGAAAAATACCACATTACAATGTTTGACGATGAATGTGAAGATTTCAAGCAGACCCGGTCCTTCTGGAAGGAAATCAACGCCGGTCGACATGCTGGCAAGCAGAACAAATTATTTTTTTCACAAAAGACAACTAAGACTGTAGCATACCACTATTTCAGGGCATCCAATTATGTGAGCAAGCGCAAACTAAATAAAAAACTTAGAGTTCGGGTAGTCAAGAAAAAAGATATCAAATAAATATCAAATAAAACTTACAAGCAATTTAAGAGCGATGGCAAATGATCAGACCATAATGAGCTCAACGAATTGACAATCCCTAGGCTGATTGATGTACCATATGTATTGAACTGAATAAGCTATATTGAAACAAAAATGTAAAACAAGTTGAGGAAGCAAAAAAACAAACAAACCCAAAATAATAATGCCTTCTCTTTACTCTCTTCCAACTCCATTGGAAATACACCTTGGCCTCGAATTGACTGATGCTTCTAGGTTGTTTTTGTTAAACTGCTACACTACGTTACTTTTAGTAGAATACCGTTTCTTGAGTCAGCCGACGGTACCGAACAAGCTCTTAGCTTAATAGAGAGCACAAGCCTTCGCAGGACTTTCTCACACACCGAATGTAAAACCTCGACAGCTAAACTTTCATATGTAAAAATAATAATATAGTAAGAGCGATGTGGTAATCTCAAGATTTCAGGTATAAAAATGTAAACAATAACATGACTAGTAAGTAGAGGTCATATAGAGAGCAAAAAGTGACATTAGTAATGGTAGTAATGGCAAAGTTTCTTCTGCAATGGTGTTTACGTGATATGAGAAAAAACAATGACGTTGCTACCACTGGCTACGAGAATATAGTCGAGTGAAGGCAAGATAGTGAGTGAAAGTGCTTATGTGGATAGAGAGCTTGACAACTGAACTCTATAAGTGAGCTAAAGCGAGAAAGTGAAGATTGTGACAGCAAGCAATACAAAGCAAAGGTGAGATGTCATTAATAACAAACACAGTTAACATAGGAACATGCTAAGGAACGTTTGGTGAGACAAGGAAAGTGTAGTATTGTAATATAACGTGTGTTGTTTTGCACTGGTTTTGTAGAAGTACTCCAACTATACCAAACCTCAAGCTTGGGTGACCGAACATTTATAGAAAATTCAGCACGCAGTAACAACGTAAAGATTAAAGCTTTAAAATTCCCTGGGTGTCGACCAATTCCTGAAGGATGCGCCGTGCATCCGACTTCACCAGGGATCATCAGAGGTGGATAAATGCGCATCTGCCCTAATCAATGACTTGCTGCTGCCTACCGATGTATCAAGCCAGTGCTGCTATCTTCCCAGAGAAACCTTGTACGAATCTGACAACCCAAGAGTGATGGAAACTTGGTGAATCCGAGCGCGGGATAGAACAATCGACCATGTTAATACTGCATGGTACCTCGAATTGCAGCGATACAATCGCTACCCACGGATTAACACTTAAGTGAAAACCACCGTGTCCCATAAATCAATAAACTCATCATTTTTGTTGTGATTTCCGCCTTAAAGTTCGGCTTTTCTCTACATTTTAAAGCACTTTCCGTGTTGCTCCCATACTATAGATTCTTTGTGTTCTTCTGTGTACCTCTCTATGTTCTTGGATCACATGTGCCGTAAGAAAACCCGTATACCACGCACTCACGCTGCTGTGAGCATTTAATGAAGCTGTATATGTTATGCAATGTTACGATTCATACAATATCCACGATTCATCATAGTGAGAAGAAATGATAAAGCAACGAACTGTTTTTCAAAAATTATGTTGCATACAGTATTGGACTTCAATTCATTGATAACTCTTGACAATTTTTTAATGATTATTGAAGTTCAGTTGTTGGGAATCAAATAGATTTATAGATAAAACTTCGTATTATCTTCATGACTTAAAATGCTACTACATATCGCCTTATTATCTGCGACAAACATGATTCATCGTAGCAACGCGGATAAAAGCGACCATATGTTGTACTACTCTTGTGTGCAGTAGACCCAGTAAGTAGTACGTAAACTATTTGCACATATATACATATGTATATATATGTGTATATACGAATATACATATTATATATGTTGTACACCTGTCGTATCATTCATAGTCGATTGAATCGAGTGGGCGACAGTAAATCTTCCATTTTCCCTTTCGCGTGCAAGAGTAGCCCAGTGCCTTCTGCTACTCGCTCTACGGACTAAATAACTTTCTTCTAGACTTCTCGTGAATAATCCTGTCCATCGGGCCGGTGGTCTCTCCGCAGTGTGTTTGACATCTCGAGGAATCCGGTCAATAACATCAGTTGCCGTTCATAGGCATTACATGTCCGCTCCAACTTACCATCGACAAATGGGTGTATAGAACGGTAACTTTGATCTTTGATCGCTGAGGCAGGTCGTAGCTTCGGATCCCTTCCCTTACTTTTGTGACGCGGCATACTCCTATCATCGTCCTTTCGACTGCCCGTTCAATAACTCCAGGTAATCTTCCATGTTGCTTACGCAGTGACCAGGTTACTGACGCATATGCTAAGGCAGGAAGTAGCGTAGAGTGAAAGATGGGGGCATGGAGTCGGGTGTTCTTTGTTCTCTCCACTACGAGCTCGATGCTCTTGAAATCTCTCCAACCTGCACGCTTCCTTCTGCTCAACTCTGGAGCTAAGTCGTTCATCGTTTTGATTTCCCGAGTTAGATATACGTAACTAAAGCATTCGGAGATATTCATACTTTTGAGCGTGAATAGGGTATACGAAACCAATCCATTCCTCATCAACATCGTTTTTGCGAGATTTGGTCGAAGAGCAAGTTTTCCAGAGCTTTATCAAAGTCGGCAAATACTCGTTCCGTTTGCCTAATGTTTGGTACCATAAGGACGATATCTTCAGCAAAACGAAGATGGTGTAATTGCCGCCCATCGATTTCTACTCCCATTTTGTCCCATCCCAATGTTCGCATGACGTTCCTGAAGGTGGCGATAAATAATTTTAACGTGATGGTGTTTCACCCTGCCTAGCCCCTCCTTTGATTTCGATGATAATATCATCGTAGAATGGTGATATGTTGGTTGTGAACTTTTGATACAGCTCATGAAAAGTCTTTATATACTGAGTAAGGACACACTGCCTGTCCAAGGCTTCCATGAATGGTTCTATGTCAAATGAGTCAAGTGCTTTCTTCAAATCGATGAAAGTGGTACAAAGCGGCCTTTTGTGCTCTTGCTATACTTCAGTGGGTTTTGTTATCATGTGGATGTGGTCTATTGAATATAGACATATACCAGTAAATATAAATGAAGAATAAAGCTCTTGGCGCTGATCAATCCCTGAGGGATGCTCTATGCATTCGACATCATTAAGCATCGTTTGGAGGTGACTGAATGCATATCTGGTCTTTACAATAACCCCCGGTGGCTTACTGCTGATGTATCGAACCGAGCCAGTGCTGCTATCCTCTTAGACAAATTTGGTACCAATTTGCCGACCTCGGAGCGATGGAAGGCTTGATATTCCATGGGCACTGGGATTGATACCATTTGTTGCAGGGCGCATCCGACCACTACACCACACGCGCCCACTAAATGTACATTCACATCTGTATATATATATATATTTATATATATATATATCCAACTATTTCCATTCTAGAAGAATCTCATGCCGGTTAGTCGCGAAGAAAGGTGGCGCGTCCGACGGATAAGAGGTTAATCACGGACAAAAAGCGACGTTGCGTTTCCTTCAAAAGCAAGTGAATCCAACGGAGTCACTCCCTATTTCTGCTGCACCAATTATCACAAACCTTTTATGTTGATGAGGAAGTATTCATGCATGAGCGCGTGGATATGTACTCGTTCATGAGGAATGTATTCTAGGAGCCCATCCGGCCAAAAAGTAGCAACCAGGTGAGAGAGAATTATAGAGCAACCGGTTAGGAATTACCTCCAACAAATAAACTCCTCATCCTTACTATAGGAACCTCTTAAGCTACTCGCGAGTATACCCAGTCACCATGTTCAGAGTTCAGCAAGGTATACATTGGTTTCCCACCCAACGGTATACCGCCTCATCGTCGCTAGGTGTTCCCGGATGTTAGGTTGCTATGTACAGTGGAATTCATCCCTCACGGGGTTCCCAAGATAAGAATGAATCCGGTGTTTCCATCAGGAAGCCCAGATAAGAGTAAAGCAATACCTAGATCCACCATTTTCTTGACATCAAACTAGTCGCATGGTGGCAAATTTCCTCTGATTCACAAAGGCGGCGGTTACCCGGAGTAGTGACGATCTAGGGCAGACTTTGGCCTGGCTGACCTCGGGACCCCGAGGAATCACAACAAAACTCTGAAAAACTGGAACTTATGCTGCGGCCCGCACAACTAGTGGAGACGGGCCATCCAAGTATCCAAGTAAGTATATATGGGTATGGAATGTTAAACACGCTAAAATAAGTCGACTTCATTCCCTTGACCCCAAAAAAGCTCCTGATACGGCAGCGTTGGGTAGGGCGACTACAGAGAGGATGCTTAAATCTCAGGACCATTCTAGACCGCTTAAATCGGAAAGGATTGAGGTGACGATCCGTACCTACAAGGCACGCTAACTTCCACCATCCGGGTACCCCACCAAGAACCTGATCGTGTAGGCAAGAAGGACAGGGTACAACATCATGGGTTAGACGAGAATACGTCACCCGTCCAGCTACGTTTATGACACTGGAGACGAAAAGTTCCTTGGAACATGAGACAATGCAAGAGTCGGCGGCCTCGGCGTTCTTGTCAACACGAGTTTGGTCATGATAATCGATTCGTTCGAACAGCTAACAACTGGAATCAGACGTTTACGGTAGAGGAGCTGTAGATCAATACCGGCTTTGACAATTTTCGTCGTGTACGCACCAACATCATGGGATCAGACCATCACCTCCGTGTAAGATTTCATTTCCCGCGTAAAGGAGGAAAAGCCGCCCAATTCCATAAAACGAAGTCCCAAAGTCTGTTTTATGCTGGGATTTATTTACTACATTAGTCGACTGCTGGGAAAATGTCGTTATTGATAACATCCACAAGGAACAAGATCGACTCATTCAACACCTTCACGTCACCGCTCTGAAAGCTGAGAGCTCGAAAGCCAGCAATAGACGTCTGTCTCCAGAAATAGTCGAGATGATACGCAACCCTGGAAATGGCATGAGTCACAGGCAACCGTCCACGGGAGTCTGAACATGCAAAAGAATGCAGAAAGCTGACAAAAGAAGACCTCAAAGAGAGAAGAACAGTTGCCATGGTTGAAGCTGCGGAGACTAGGAAAAGCATTCACGAAGTCCATCGCAACTTCGCCAAAGACGGAACATCTATATCTTCTAGAAAGACGAAGAAGAAAACCATTCATGAATATTACTCGGATCTCTTCAATTGCCACGTCCACCTGCCGTCACACAAAGTAATAGAAGGTGGATATATCGCCCCACCGATTCTTCTTTCCAAAATCCCACATGCAATTTCGTCGGTGAAGAATTGAACAATACCTGATTCGAACAAGATAAGCGTTGAACACGTGAACCACCCACCGGTCCTCATCAACAATGGGGTTCGACTCCTCACACTTTGCCTCTCATAATGCAAGGTTCCTGCTCAGTGTAAGACCAGCAAGGCTGTGCTATTGCTCAAGAATGGTCACCTCCACAATACTAACAGATAATGCCCAATCTACTTCCTGTCTGTCGTAAACAACCTCTTCACTGAACTCGCCCCTAACCAGATCGATAGAACACTGGACGAAAGAAACACATGTGAACAAGAAGCGTTTTGAAGAGGACTCAGTACCATAGATTACACCCACATGGTAACAAGACTCATTGAGGTATCGCGAGCTTACAACAGACCGCTTCGTCTCGCTTTCACCGATTTAGGGAAAGCTTTTCGACTCGGCTGAGATAGAAACAGTCATTGGAGCCTTGGACAGCCAGGATGTCCCTACTCAGTATATAAAGACTCTTCGTGAGCTATACAAAAATTTCACGACCAAATACCACCGTTCTACAACGATATTAACATCGACTTCAAAACAGAGGTTGGGTAAGGCGACACCATCTCGCCAAAACTATTTACTGCCACCAACGAGGAAGTCTGGTCAACACTGGAATGAGACAACATGGGTGTAAAAATTGATGGTCGGTAATGTTAGGAGTCTCCAGCATCACGCAAATGAGGAAAAGTACCCGAAGCTCCGGTCTACATCAACGACCGAAATTCAAGGACGTCGTTTTATGCCCCAAACCGCTAAAGATAAATTGTGCTGGACAAGCAATGCATATGAATGACAACCGATGGACAAAAACTGTTAGAAACTGGATTTCTCGGAATGTTAAACGTACTGCGAGACGACCATCAACCCTATGGTTAGAGTTCTCCAGAAAAACAGCAGAAGAAATGAATCCTCGACAGTCGACAACGAGTCGACAGAGTGAACAGAACGCACTGGGCTACTCTTGCGCGCGAAAGGAAATAGAAGGTCTACTGGCGCCTGCTCGTGTCACTCGACGATCAGCAGGATAAGAGGTGACAGATGATATATATATACATATATGTACGTATACATACATATGTACAATTGCACATATATATTCATGTATTTGTTTCAGAAGACTTACAATCACCTAGAGGACGGTGGAGGGGGTAAGCACAGTGGATGGCGGTACAGTTATTCCATCAGGCAAGGTGCTGGCTCGATCCTCTCCACAACACTTTTCGCCAGTCTATGTGGAAATGCTTTAGCTCGGCTACCTCCAAGATTACAAGAAGATCTGCCAGCGCCCAAAAGAACACGCGAAGTGTCTGAATAGCTCTGTGGATTATGAAGGCGAGGGATTACGAACTGAATGCAACAAGTTCTGGGTTCCGCACACTAGCTATGATAACGCGTTACGTTTAAACAAATTAAAAATACCTATTGCTTAACTTCAGCATAAATTATCGATGAATTGTTCCATATTTGAAAGTACAAGAGGTTGGTATTCATATCGCATATTATTATTTTACTTTTTCGTTCATAAGTTAACATGAGGTTCATAAAAAAAAACCTTCCTCGGCTAATGTCGTGACGCCTTCATCTTCTTCACAGCCAAAATAATTCGAGTCGACTGTCCCCATTAGTTCCTTCTTCCGATGTGGGTTTTCTTGATTGCATCGAATCAAACCCAGTTGAGCACCGCTCCGATGAATTAATCTCACTCGACAGCGCTCTTTTATAGGACAGTTCTTGAAAGTGATTGCCCATTCATAACCATTCGTTTTTCTCTGGACAATCAGTCTTGCAGCAGTCGGTATCATTATCAGTAGTACAGAGCAGCAAAGCAGAGTATAGTAGGATTTCATTTCATTCGATGTTGGTTGAAATTTGAAAGACTAAATTACTCTCTACTACGCATGCATCATAATCTGTGCAAATTACTGCGAATGTGCCGAAGATCATTCTTCGATATTTTTAAAATTTGTTGGAAAATCCTTCTGGGTATTATTTAGGAGTCCCTGATGGTACAACCTCCATTAGAACGGCAAAAGCGAGAGGAACTATTGCAACCATATCATGCTTGCAAGGAAGGCTCCTTGTATTACTTCTGAGATCAACATGTTATCGCTTCGAGACAACCTCCCTCCACTTCTACCTAGTGGCCAGGTAAGCGTTCCCCTATAAAGTCCATAAACTTTTTAATGAGACATGCGCACTAATTTAGGTGCTGTACATGCCTTTCCTTTAGTTAAATGCTCTTAGAGCCATTTCCAGTATCTCGTCGAGGGAGTCCAACCAATACATACGGGCCTCTTGATCTGTCACCCACTTCCAGTGGATGTCCTCCTTCCCTCATACCAATGTAAGCGATTTCTCGTCTGCGTGGTTTACTTTACTTTTTCCCTACAGCACTTCCCAGCAGCAATTTAGCGCCCCCGATCGAATGTTATACAAAGGAAACAGACCAACACCACATGCAGCCAGTGCAATAAATACTGTTTAGATGGTTCCAATGCGTCCAAGTGAAAATACACAGTGATTTTAACGATTGCAATTAGCAGTACGTGAAACGTTCAGTTGTAAATATTGAGTGCTACAGTGATTATAAATTACCTTTAAAATGAGATAATTCTTAAGGTAATAGTCTGTAAGGAGAAAACATAACCATGTAGAACAGTACAAGTTGCAAACACTGCTAGACATATACAAAGTGAATTATATGTAAAGAGTGAGGAATAAGACATACAATGTGGAGACATACTGGTGAACGCTTAGTTCATTCCCAGCAGTTTTGGTAGTTGCTATGTAACTATACCAGAATTTCCATCAAAGCTGTTGATTGTGAGTGGGAAATAGAAGAGATGCAAAGTGTGAGAAGTACTACATGTAGACACTAGATACCAGACCTATCTATAAAGGGATATTCAGATGCGGGATATAGAAATAGTATGTGGACATAAATACACTATAACCTGTGGATCCGCAACGGTTTACCGCCTCATCGTGGCTAGGAGGTGTTCCTGGGTGTCGAGGTACGGCGTATAGCCGGGGATTCATCCCTTGGCAGTGTCTCCCAAGCTGAGGAGCCCGGCGTTTCCATCACAAAACCTAGCTAAGAGTAAACCAATACCAGAATACGCCACCGTCCAAGTGTCAAATTAGTGGCATCGTGACAAATCTCCCTCTGATCCATAAGGGTTGCGACTGCCTATGGTGGTGAAGACCTGGGGCAGACTTTGGCCAGGCTGACATCGGGATTCCGGAGAACTACAAAAGCTTAACCAGCAATTCTCCGAAAAATGGAGATTATGCTGGGGCCCGTACAACCAGTGAGGACGGGTAGTTCAAGTGTCAAGTAAGTACGTATATGCGTTATAAACTGTGGATTGTACAGTAAGTAACTCAAAAGACCGACTTTTTATAAACTTCAGCATAGGTGATCAATATATTTATTTATGTTCTTATGAACTATATTTGATGACTTAGCCATCGACCAACAACAACAACAACGACGACAACTCGTACCAACTTCGCATCAGCTCGATAAGATCAATCCATACGAAAATATAAATGAATGTACACTAAAGGTTTTCGAGAACAATTTTCAACACATCTCTTACAGTCGAGGTGACAAGACTTGGTAGCTATAAACTATAGGTTATAAACATCGCTGTTGAGCCGTACTGACGGATGCGTGCTCCATGAACACTGAGCCTCTGTGGAGATGCCCTCTCAAGGACTTACCAACATGTCATAGTGAAAAGCTTTCTCTGTGTGCCGAACCTCAAACCTCGATGTTCACATGCAGCAGAGATGTTTTTGTTCCTTTCTTAACGCGATAGACTTTATGCAGTTGACTCTTTAGCAGCAACTATTCGTTGCCTTCGAAATAAACTTATCCAAAATGAGATTCTTTGTAAATTATTATGTGAGATATCACTACTACGACACTTTCTCATGGTCCATGCTCGCCATAACACCTGCGTTAAATACGCTGCCGATTGATCATAAGAAGTGTAGGAAAACAGTCCTACGTGCCAAAATAAACCACCAGCAGCAAATGACCCCAATAGAGGTCATAGCTGCTATTGTGACCCATATGACATGACTCCTATACAACTCACGTTTTCGCGTAACTGTTAAGGATTAAAACCATCATTAAGAAAGGATGTATAACTTTTTGCACACCGCCCATTATTTTCCAGTGGCACGGTATTACGTGAAATACCAACCACAACTACGCAGAGATAATTTCAACTTATTATTTACTGCCTACTCTTCTTAACGGCAGGCATTGTGGAATATAACTTCAATGGTGCTGAGATATTTGCAAAACTCCGGACTGCAGGTGTATGCGGTGGGAAACGAACGCGCCCTATTGTCCTTACCGGGGAGTGGCGCACATCACCACCACACCATCTGGGTCCTTCGTTTTGCATGTCTCTCAGCTAGTTCTATCGATCTTTTGCCCCCCCCCCCCCCCCCNTTTTTTCCCCCCCCCCCCCCCCCAGGTCGATTGTCCCCTTTTAAGAAGGAATAATTTACGTACTGGAATGACTAGGTAAGATGAAAAGTAAATAACGCATACCACCATAAATAAATTAATACTTTGTATTTTTGGTGGGCAACAAGAGGTGTTATCTTACTCTTTATTGCTATGAAGGTAACATTTCGGCCGATTTCTTCTTCCACAGAGCCTGGAAAAGTCAAGTTGACCGCAATCTACCCTGCCAAACATCTCCATTACCAAGCAGAGAAGATGCTAAAGACCCATAGAAAGCCATGAGTGTGCAGAGAAGCTCTTCTGTGTCCAATGTGATTGAAGCCTTAGTTCAGCATTTTCTTCTCTGTTTGGTTATGGAGGTGTTTGGTTGAGTAGATTGCGGCCAATTTGACCTCTCCAGGCTCTGAGGAAGAAGAAATCGGCCGAAATGTTACCTTCATAGCAATAAAGAGTCAAACAACATATGGTATTTGCTCAAGAAGAATGTAGAGAATTATTTGATCAATGCAGACGTTAATAGAAAGTCGGATGTGGGAATTACTAAATTGACAATTGTAACTAGAGTATGAATGAGAACCTCCCAACGGTTTACCGCCTCATCGTTGTTGGGACGTGTTCCTCGGTGTTGGATTGCAATGTACAGCGGGAGGATTCATCCCACCAACAGGACCTCCCATGCTGAGGAGTCCGCCGTTTCCATCAGGAAGCTTAGCTAAGAGTAAACCAATACCAGAATCCACCACCGTCCTGGTATCAAAGTCGCATGGTGGCAAATCTCTCTCTGATCCACAAGGATGACGACAACCTGTAGTGGTGCAGACCTGGGGAAGACTTTGGTCTGGCTGACTTCGAGACTCCAGGGAACCACAATGGTTAAACCAGCAAAACTCTGAAGAATGGAGATTGCACTGGGGCCCGTACAACCAGTGAGGACGGGCCGTTCAAGTATCCAAGCAAGAATGAATGAGAATGAAAACAGAGAATAACTTTATATCCTCATAGCATTCCCCACATACTGTTCTGGATTGGATGGATCGCGTTACATTTCGGTAATCCCATACCAATCGAGACCATAGATGGCAAAAGAGTGCAGAACTTGTAAAGGAGAGAATATCGATATGAAAAGGTATCGAAAGGCTCGATGTGCATGCAATCTGATCGATAACAACGATGGTTGGTACACAGAGCAAATTCCACTGGCAGAACGACTTCCTAACACATGAGCACATAATAGTAAATATCATTGTGAATAAAAACGACATAAAAGACCTGAAGTATAACGAGAAGATAGACCAAAATATTCTCTGCACAGGAACTGAGATATGTCAACAACACTGCAATTTGAAAACGTTCGCGTTCGCGCCATTGAAGCTTCTGGAGCATGGACCTTCATTGGCGCACGTTCGATAACGAACATTGTGGACGTTTCATTTATTGTAGTCACTGTTAAGATTTCTGAGACACTTGTGAGGTGACTCAATCCCAACTTACTCTTTTCAAAAATGGCATGGTATTGTGCTCTTATGAAATATTCAACTGTATTACATTCTCGGTGGTTTTCTTCGACTCGTCAACTTCACGTGCAGGAAACCGAGACAAAACGATTTCTAAGGTATTGCAGAGTTCAAAAAAAGCTTGTAATTACCCATTGAGTTTTTCACTTTTTCAGAAAGTTTGACGACTCTAATTAGTGTTTACATTCGATGATTAATGAGAAGTTTTATAGCTACTAATAGCCATACTCTTCAGTGAGTATGTCAGTTTAAAATTCCTTCACTGCTCTTGATAAGCCTTCAAGGGATGGTTGCGAAATATTTCCTAGGCATCATTTTTTC
The DNA here is from genome assembly GCA_900624975.1 of Angiostrongylus costaricensis. Lineage (NCBI taxonomy): Eukaryota > Metazoa > Nematoda > Chromadorea > Rhabditida > Metastrongylidae > Angiostrongylus > Angiostrongylus costaricensis. The sequence continues at coordinate 43,491 of UYYA01004917.1, forward strand.
ATTTTAATAGTTTATTTTGTTCTTTCTTCATTCATTCGTTCATTTTTCGATAGACTTAGCATTCTTCAAAACTGTGAAGGGGTCGCATTATCGTGCACATGCTGTGTCAGTTATGTCCTCAATTGCACAATGAGGATGGCTATGAGTTAATGTGCTGGGACCGGGACCATTCATTGTGATGGACCATTCAAGTACTACGTTCTACTCATACAAGGGGTGGGAGAATGGAGAGTGGTACCTGGGTACCTGCCCCACTAAGACTTAACAGGTTGGTATTGTTATATAACTATACCATTTATCCTCACACAGATGTATTATAGCAATCTGATTATGTTTCAAGAGATAGTTTGGTGTCCCAGAACAACCCACATCGGGTTTAAGGCCATGCCATCCGCATGAGGCTGATCGGCTTAACGAAGTGTTGTTGCGTCATCGGAAATCCTAACTGCACTTTTCATCCTTAACTAAACATTTTCTTCATGGTCCGCTAAGTTTGATTGCTTAAATCACTGACTTGATACTTTCAGTTTTCCTTCGTTCTGTTGTAGGAGAAGTAAGTAAGGAAGTGGAGATTATATTGAAGCAGAAGGAACAACGTAGGACTTTATCAGCGAACGTATTGTACGCTTTGTTTGATCTCTGGAAATCTGTGATTAGCTTGTCATTTCCTCACATACATTTTTAGAAGACAAACAGCATAAGCCACAAAATGCGCAGCCAGGTTGACAAAATTCCAATGGAGTTCGGAGGTTTTGACCTTAACATTTCTATTTTTTGATGTGAGTCTTCTGCATTCCTTAAATGTATACACTGTAATAATATTTCGAAACCGACTTTCTCTAAACCTCGGTGTGACTAATCAATATGTATTCTTTCTTGATAAGCTTGCACGAGGTTGATAAATATATTTATTTTCGGTTAACGTTTCGACGTCTTCGTCTTCCTCAGAGCCGATGATCCGAGGCGATGGTCTATGATTGNGACCATCGACTCGGATCATCGGCTCTGAGGAAGACGAAGACGTTGGAACGTTAGCCGAAGATAAATATATTTATCAACCTCGTGCAAGCTTATCAAGAAAGAATACATATTGTATACACTGTCTCGTCACTTTTTATTTACTGTCTATTCTTTTTTTTAATGGCAGAGCATTGTACGAAATACAACCATAATCAAGACCCTTGATCACTACCGCGATAGAAAGTTTATCTCTAACCTTACAGCCGCACAAAAATGTGGCAAGCGGGAAATTAGAGATTTAATAAACTCGAAAAAAATAAGATTGTCTGTTAGTGATAAGGGGGGAGAGTTCGTAGTTATCCCTCGACAGCTGGATGTTGAGATAACAGAGGAACATCTTAGTGATGCTACTCTCTATCGCCCATCCTCTGAAAAGGAATATAAAAGTCAATACCGAAAACTAAACAATCAATGGGTCAGCGTGGCAAAGGCTGCGGGTTTAAAATCATCGGTTATTTCGCACTTTAAAATCTATAGACCAACATGTCCCGTCCTATACCTACTTATTAAAACATATAAGTTGGTATCACCTGATGATCATGCGTCAACCATTCCGTCATCATTTAAGGTTAGACCGCTCATCAGCTGTGTAGACGGGCCAACGGATAGAATAACCTGGTTTTTAAGCCTGATACTCACCCAGTTGCTTAACCACATTCCAGCCCACCTCACAAACACCCAAATGTTCCTGGAACGTCTACGTAACGCGTCTCCCAATAACGCGTACGTGATGGAGTCTTTCGACGTTACCGCACTGTACACCAACGTATCGAATGACTCCGCAATGCAAGCCATCTTCGAACTTCTTGTTGAACATGAAGGAAGAATAAATATGCATGGCTTGTCCATCCAGCAGCTAGTGGCTCTCTTAAAGGAGTGCCTAAACTGCTCGATTTTCAGATGGTCTGGGAAATATTTCGCGCAAATAAGGGGGTTGGCAATGGGACAGCGATTGGCACCAAGCCTGGCCATTGTGTTTATGTCTAAGATAGAAACCCCTGTTCTCGATCTCCGGCCACTACTCTACTGCAGATATGTAGATGATTGTTTTGTCGTCTTCTCTACGCAGGAGGAGATGGACAAATGCTTCGAATTATTAAACGAGCAGTCCGAGTACATAAAGTTCACCCGGGACAAACCGAGAGAAAACTGGCTTCCGTTTTTGGACGTCCAAATAAACCTATCAAGTAGCGGTTACCTGACAAAGTGGTATCGAAAGCCAAGTAACAAGAACATCCTTGTTCATTTCCTTTCTTCCCACCCTTCACACACAAAGAGGGCGATTGTGAGAAACATGTTTCGAACAGCCACCTCTGTGTGCACTACGAGGGAACTAAAGGAAGAATCGCGCGACTTGGCTCGGCAAATAGCCATCTCCAATGGCTACGAAATAGTAACCCCACGAGATAAGTTTACAAGGAGAACGACGCGCCCACGCGAAACACTCGGCCAAAACGAAATCCCGTTTATGTTGCCTTTTATAAGCAATGAAGTAAGCGCAGCTATAAAACGATGCTTAAGAAGGGCAGGTCTAGAGGAATCGATAGCGATAGTTGAACTACCACCGGCTACTCTACGTCGTCAATTAGTTCGTAACCGCCTGTATGACCGTCTGTGTGAAACAACAAATTGCGTAATTTGCCCTTACGGCAGGGACGGTGATTGCATGAGTTCAGGTACGATATACCTGATCTCGTGTAACAATTGCGGAGATGAATATATTGGCGAAACGGGCAGACCTTTGTGTATCCGTATAAAAAAACACCTAGATGGCAAACGGAAACTAAGACGAAGCACCTCACCAGGCACGCATAGAATACAAAAGCATAGCGGAGACGATTTTGAAGCAAAAGTCAATATCCTTGCACAGGAGACTAAAACACCAGCGCGAAAACTTCTTGAGGCTTTTTGGATCAATGCCAAAAACCCTACAATGAATAGCAGGGATGAATGCCCGGAGGTCATATGCGACCTGACCCCGCATGTTTGCACCAATTTCTGATGTGGGATGGTGCAGTCGTCAACCATATGCGACTATAATCAGCTGTTCTAAACTTCCGCATTGGAAGTCACGAAAAAGCGGTGGGTTTTTCGAGAAGTTGTTGATCGTGTAATTACCAAAGAGTCTTTCGTCTTTGTGTAAGTGTTATTAAAGCGTTTGGCCTAGTAGATTGTATATCAGTATACCCTTCCAGGCTCTGAAGAAGGCGATACTGCCGAAACGTCAGCTAGCGTTGTATTGTATCGTGTTTTTATGGAAGTAAATGTATGCTGTTTAAAAACCTCGCGATTGCTGAACAAGAAAGTGACACATTCATATAACCATAATGATGATGAGATATTTGCAAAACTCCGGACCGCTTGAGCTTCAGCTTGACTGGGTTCAGTGCCGATTCGTGCTCTTTAGATCAATCCCGTAGACGCGTTATTGCTGATAGCACCTAGAAGATCAATAACATTGGTGAAAGGCGGAACGAAGGACTTGCATAGTGTGGTGGTGAAGACTTTAGCCTCCGGAGAAAGTAATAGCGTGTTCGGTCCCCACTGCAGACACCAGCGGTCTAGAGTTTTGCAAATATCTCAGCATCATAATGGTTGTATGTCACATACTACCCTGCCATTAAAAGAAAGAATAGGCAGTAAATAAAAGCCAACTAACTATTTACTTCCTGGTTCCAGGCGCTAGCTGCTTTGAGTTCATTGTGCCTTGTTCGCCGTAATAGTTAAGCTTTGTTCAGCTGTTTTAGGTGCGTTTATGTTGCTCTTATCATCGCATGCTTTTACAAACATGTGTCTAAATGTCTTATTTTTCTCATTTTTAGTGTGGAACCCGACATTTAACGCGTTCGTGATCAAGTCACCCCTCAAAGCAAAAAGGTAAGTGGTTCTTCTTTCTTCTTACCTCTTCTTCTACTTCTCTTTCATTCTGTTTTTAAATCTAGAGCTTTGTCATGATATTAATTAATCCGCTCTATTTCTATTCTTTCTTTCTTTCTATTTCGTATTTCGTGATATCCATTCCTAAACTGTGATGTTTTCAACATTTCCATTCTTAAACTGCCTTGTGTTGTAGCGCTAACAGTAGTGCATCGAAAAAAAGCATCTCAATCACTGGGCATTATTTCTTCACAGTAAACAACCTCATATGGACATAGGGAGCTGGCAAATGTAGATATATAGGTAAGGCTTAGTATCTAGCTAGACTTTCGTCTTTGTGTTACAAGTAAGTACATGTAGCACTTGGTTTCTGCTCTTAAACACAGCTATATAATTGTTAGTATTCGTACAGAGTAGCTAATAGTATTTTCATCAACTTTCATTCAACTTCAGCATGAGTAATCAATCTTTTTTTCTGTTCACTTGCACGGAGTAGATATGAGGTGTTTATTGTGGCTAACAATCCGTTTCCCAGTGCTCCAATAATTTGAGTCTGATATTCACAGTGTTTCTATTTACATCTCATTTATTTTGTCTTTATCTCGTTTCTATTTACGTCGTGTTGATCTATGAATAGAACAAATAGCTGCTAGTAGTCTTCTTTGGAACTCCTTTACATATTGTTTGTGAAACCTCATTGAAAACGGCTTCGACTATGTTTCCTTTGAGCTCCGTGCTTTTATAAGAAATGTCACTTGTTTCAAGGATTTCGAGATCACCGTTTGTCATTCTGAGTTGCTAATTCTGTATTCTCTTCCCCATTATTTCTGTAGAGTCCATGAATGGCTGGAATTGAACTCAATCAAACTCGACTGAGCCTTCGATGAACTCTGGGTAGTTACCGATTGTGACACTTTTGAAGGCATTCTGGAGGAAGATGTCCGGAGTTGGGCGGAGAATTTGCCGACTTTGCAGCATGTTCTTTGTGTTACTTCATTATTCGAATTATTCACTTCTTTCTTGTTTCTTCATCATCTGTTTTTTTTTTCGTTTTTCATCGTTGTCTTCCGGTTCAATAATTGAAGTTTTCTAGAGCAGAGAATCTCCTTCAAACAACTAACACTCCAGAATAGTTGTGAAGAAGGTGGAAACGCGGAGAACAGTGTGACATTTTCCTGTGAAGGGAACCAGTAAGTATTCAAATATTTCCTTTCAGTAGTTTTTACGAATCATTTTTTCCCATAGTTTACGTTTATGGCCGTTTTTCCACGTAGGCACCTAATGTTTTCTAGGTTGTTGGGGGATCTGCTACGGCTACCTGCATCCATCCTCGATCGATGGCTCCGTGACAGAAGTGTAACGAAGTTAATTTTGTTTTCCGATTGTTCAGTGTCCATTGTTGGTTGCATAAGAAACGATTGTGTGTATGTTGTAGTTTATGAAACAAATGTTATTGTACTTTTCTGGTTGTATAAGAGCTCCACATATTCTTCTCTACTGTTTCGGCGTACAAGACAATGTGTGCGTCCATTTTACTTCCATTGGCTTTCCGGAGGGAAACCGATTTAGAAGAGCTAGCCACTATGTCTTGTGATCACCCGGGAACTGTAGTAGTGTTGTCTGGAGATTTGAGAGGAATTTACTTTCAACAAGGAATTATTTCAATATGTCAATGAGGATAGGACACTCAATATGCTCAAAGCTAACTTTTTGCAGCAAAATGAAGTGAGCCAATTCTGTGGTTATGAGGTAATGAAACAAATCAAGAGTGTTCCCGGATCCTTTCACGACCGTTCACTATAGCGACTTAGTTTGTATCTCAACATTAGTCGCTCGTTTCGTAGATAAAGTCAACTGTTAACCATGCAGTGCTCACATGATCACAAGGAACACCAGATTCTAATCGAAAAAATATGAGGTTTCCTTCCAAACTAATGGCATGCTATTTAATTCAATCTTGCTCAGCTCAAGCAATACTCCGATCTAAGTGAAAGGGCAATTTGATAGACAGTGAAGATTCTGGGTGATAATATAAGCCGTCCTGAGCACTATTTTCAAAAACATCAGTGGGAAAATGTGAGAATAAGGATTGAGGATTGTTTCCAAAGATGCAACGCAAGAAACAACACCGGTGACCAACCATGTTGTTGATGTTCAACACTTGATAGATGATATTTGTGATCTTGTTGGCGTCAACTATATATTGACTGCTAAATACTTACTTGGATACTTGGATGGTCCATCTTTACTGGTTTTACGAGCCCCAACATAATCTCCACTTTTTCGGGGTTTGCTGGCTTAGCCACTGTGGTTCCCTAGAGTCCCAAGGTCAGCTAGGCCAAAGTATGTCCCAGGTCGTCACCACCACTTGCAGTCGCCGCCCTTTTCGATGAGGGAGATTTGCCATCATGCGACTAGTTTGACAGCAGGGGCGTTGGATCCTGGTATTGGTTTACTGTTAGCTGGGCTTCATGATAGAAACGCCGGACTCCTCAGCTTGGGAGGCCCTGCCGAGGGAATGAGCCTCACCGCTGTACATCGGTGTCCGACAGGAACACCTCCCAGCCAAGCATAATAGCAAAATCAGTTAAGAAATGTCTTCGATTGAAGATAATTTGGTCGAATTCATTAAACTGATACCCCAAGTGCAATGTATACAATAAGGCTTTTGGAAGTGTGAGTTTCCATGGCTAGTATTGGTCATTATGATGAACTCGCTGGATCTTTCTGCTGATTTAATTTCAATGTGAGATTCTTCAGACATTCCAATCCAGGGGTCAATCTTTCCACTAAAATAGTCTATAACGTCAGCATTGTTTAACATATTTATAGCTATAAACCTCTGATCATTGTTTGTATCGAAGTTTATGAGTAAGAACTTCTATGATGTTCGATGGAGTCACGTGCACAATGCATCTCCTAGGGAGATATTGCCGCTGAAAAGTTGGTTTCTTAAAGGGACTTGAGGAGAAAGAGAGTGAGAGAATAAAAGATATTGGTTGGGTTCACATTAGTACTGAACTGCTGCATAAAAGAATAAAGGATGAAGCTCTCGGTGTTGATCAATCCCTGAGGGATGCGCCGTCCATTAGACTTGGCGTTTACAATAGCTCGCCGTGGCCTAACAATGTATCGAGCCAGTGCGCTATCTTCCCAGACAAGTCTGGTACCAATTTGTCGACCCCGGAGGGATGGAAGGCTTGATGTGCTATGGGCGCGGGGACCGATTCCACATGTGTGTGTTGGAGGGTGCCTCCGACCACTGCGCCACACGTGCCCTTGAACTGCTCCATAAATATTGAAAACAAGATAGCTGAAAATAGAGCAAAGGATAGAGCAAGAGAGAAGTGTCATAACAGAACCTCCCCCTCCTAGGTAGTTCGCCACAATAACCCACGGCACCGCAAGTGCCCATCCGATTCGCGAGAAGTTGTACATGCCACGTGTGAATTTGCTGAAATGCAACCATTGGTAGGACGGCGAAACTACAATTGCAAATGAGTTGCAGAGACATTTTTGGAGAATAAATTCTTTGAGAGTTTATAAAATAAAGTACAATCAAATTAGATGAGTTACAAGAAATAAAGAGCACAAAAACAGCTACTTCAACAAAAACTTCCTTAAATTGTGCGTTTTCGAGTTTATAATTTAGACAATAATAACATTCGTTTCCACTAATATATCTCGCAACAAAACGTAGTTGAAATGCCACCGAGTAATCTTAGGCGCCAGCTAGTTTGTAACTGCCTATATGACCGTCTATGTGCAACGCAAAATTGCATAATTTGCCCCAATGGTAGAGACGGTGACTGCATGAGTTCGGGTACAGTCTATCTGATCTCTTGTGAGGCGTGCGGAGATGAATACATTGGCGAAACAGGCAGACCCCTCTGTGTCCGCATAAAAGAACACCTAGCCGGCAAACGTCAACCAAATACCCCACTAGGCACGCATAGGACCCAGAGACATAACGGAGAGAACTTTGAAGTACGTGTCACGATCCTCGCACAAGAATCGAGGACACAAGCGTGCAATACTCTCGAGGCGTTCTGGATTAATTCCAGTAACCCGAAAACGAACCGCAGGGAAGAATGCCTCATTATCACGCGTGATATTGGGCAGTGTATAAGACTGCTATCCTGATGGGAGGGGCACATTACGCCTCCATGTGAATTCTGCACGGTTGGTCTTCACGCGACATAGTGGAAGCCTCATAGAAAGCGGTGAGTGTGCAAAGCTATGTTCAATGTGATTGAAATCTTGGTTTAGCGTCTTCTTTGATTGTGGAGGTGTTTGGCCGAGTAGATTGCTGTCAACTTGACCTTTCCAGGCTCTGAGGAAGAGGAAATCCGCCGAAACAGCTTATTCGTGAGTAAAGAATAAAAATAACACCTCGCGTTTGCTCAAGAAGAATACGAAGACGCACTTGAAACTGTCTTTAACTCTTTTTGAAGAACTCTTTGATTCTCCTTGCCTGATTCTCAACCAATCGAATGCGTACCGAACACCATGGACGTACTTTTTGCTTATTTGATAACTCTGAAAGTGTGAACATCATTAGCTTCTATTAAATGATCCCTTTGTAATCGCTACAGCGATACTGCAACAACTGATGCCACAACGACTGCAAGCATGCTCTTTGTTTTTTGCTAGAATTATTACGCTGAACTTTCGACAATAAATTTGAATATAAGGGAAAGTGGTGATGTAGTAAAAAGTGCTTATAACTGACTGGCTATGGACAACCAGAAATTCTGGATTTACTGCTTGGGGTCGCTTCATTTGACCTATAAAACCCAAAGTCAGTTTTTCAAGAACTGACGTCGACTTCTAGATCACTAGAATATTTGAGGATTTAAGGATTAGGAACCAACCGAGTTGTACAACAGACTTTGCTCTATTGTCTTGTTCATAATATGTACATATATACTTATAAGGGCAGTTCTAGAGGAATCGGTAGCGATAGTTGAAATACCACCGGACGTTGTTGTATTGTGTGTCTTTCTATTGAAGTAAATCTATGCTCTAACAAACCAGCAGTTGCTGAACAGGAAAACGTATATATATATATACGCATATATATATATAACGTATATATATATATATATATATATATATATATATATATATACGTAAATTTTTGAACTATCAGGTGCAAGTGCCAGAGCTGTAAACACATGCAAATGATAAATTGGAGAGCACCGCAGACACCTGCGAGCCGGAGTCTTGCAAATATCTCAACATCATTGCGGGTATGTGGAGTGCTCTTAGAAAATCAGAATTCCATCTTGGTAGAATAAAATCGCTTCTATCTTTTAGGTAGAAATGCTTAGACTCTTTTGGTGGTTATTCCAAACAGTGGATTTTTATGGAGCTGAGATATGTTGGTTCAAAGTTGGAAGCAGCCATTATTTTCATATAAAATGTGTTATACTCAATGCATCTCAGGCGCTACGTTAAATAGTTATATAGAGTGTTAAGGGGTTGTTAAATTGAATGGTAACCAATA
>UYYA01004918.1:0-52878 GCA_900624975.1 Angiostrongylus costaricensis
GGGAACTAGTATGAAAAGTTTCTGGACGACAGAAAGCAGGCAGATTGGGCAATGAAAGGATAAGAGGATAAAGTTCTCGGCGTTAATCAAGCCCTGAGAGATGCGCCATGCATTAGAATTCATTAAGTATCGTAGGAGGTGACTGAGTGCATGCATGGCCTTTACAATGACTCGCGGTGGCCCACCGATGTATCGAGCCAGTGCTGCTATCCTCCCAGACAAGCCTAGTACCAATTTGCCGACCCGGAGGGATGGAAGGCTTGGTGGCCCATGGGCGCAGGGATCGATTCCACGTGTTTCTCGCAGTGGCGCCTCCAACCACTGCGCCACACGCGCCCTTGGTTGAATCGCAGTCTTCGCCCATTTATTACTCTAACCGACTGCTCCCCACCCACTAGAATACTTGCAAAGATGCAACAAATAAACGGTAGGTGTTTAAATGAAGCTGTTGTTTATGCGAATACAAATTTATTTGTTACGTTTTATCTGCTGGGGTTATGACAGTGTATGGCTGAGTAGATCTGATCTCAATTTGACCTTTCCAGGCTCTGAAGAAGGCGAAACTGCCGAAACGTCAGTTATTGTATTCTAATAAATTCTATAATAACAACCTCGTGTCTGCTTGTTGAAGAAAAACATCAAACAAATATTTGAATCGTAGCGATTAATGCAACGTTTTATTGGCCAGCTAACACGATGTTGCTGTGAAAATTTTTATTTGGTTAACATTTCGCCGCTTTCTCCTTTGTTAGAGCCTCGTTGAGTCCAGTCGGTGGTCCAAAGTCGTTCGTTTTCTTGTTGTGGGACTTCGTAGTCACATTGAGTCCGGCATGGAATGCTGAACGAGTACTCAGTCAGGAATAAAGCACAAAACAGCACTGCTGAGTGAACTTGCTCTACTCAAGCGATCCTCCACTTCAATGGGTTCGATTCCACGCCACAAGCCTATTATCGCGAAAACAATCAGTTGTGGATAATTCAGTTGGATTAGCGAGGATTTGAAGAAGAATAAGGCGTAGGAGCACTAACTGCATAGTATATTTTAAGCCAACCTTTTGTTAGCCTAACAGTGAAACGATGCATTGATTGGCACACCATCCAGAAGTGAATGGAAGTCGCTTTACAGAACAATAACATCTAATTTGTTAGTTTCGCTGCGTGTTATTGAAAAGTTTGAAAAATTAATCCTTCAGATTTTTTATATGAAAAAATTCTCTGAAAACAACCCGCTAAAGGGATATATCATTATGGAGTATTTGGATAATCTGAAAACGGTGCACATCTATGAAAACATCACAGCGGGATCTATGAAGCAGGTGAGTGTAATGCGTCCGCTATTGTTCTTCAGTACAACGCAGATATTCAGATTCTACGAGCGATAGCCGTGCTCGAAGCGATGTCCCTTGACTTCTCCCCGCAAGGAAAGAATGACTTCATTGACAAACCTTTCACTGGAATTTATGGAGTCGCTTACAATAATGAGGTTGTAGTCATTACATCTAATCGGCATTCCAGTTGCTTTTTTATGAGATACCTCGGTGTTTTCTATAAGCAATGAAGTTCTGTGCAGACATTTGGAAACTTGATGAAGGTTTTGCGTACGCTTAAAGGAGATAATCTGTCAAATAAACTTCACCTACTGGAGAAGGCTCTACCATACTTGGTGGATCTTGAATGGGCAGATAGATTACCCGAAGAAATGGGTAAGTAAGACACAAATGTCGCAGTTTGATTCGATTCCAATAAAGATACGTTATTTAGCAAATATCATTTTGTCAAAGCAAAACTAAATTGAGGTGTACGAAAGCAGAAAAAACATTGTTTTATTCGAATTGCTAGAAAAGAATTACCACAGATGCTTCAGGTATGAGACCTGTTCTCTGTCACGGCGATTTGTGGTCAATGAACATTCTCTGGAGGACAACAAATAGAGATAATTTGAAAATAGCCGCTCTTATCGACTTTCAGGTGTTATCTTGACGTATTTGATAACTTTCACAAACAGAACTCAATAAGACATTACTAAGAGAGGTAACTAAAACGCAATTCTTAGAACATTTCGCGGTGAAAATAGTATGTCTATGCCAGCTCTCACCTGTCGTCCCGTTCATCCCCGAGTGACTAGAGCGAGCTCCACTAAATCCTCAGTTTCTCCCTGTCGAGTGCAAGAGAAGTCCAGCTGATTTCGGAGTATTGCTAGTTTAGCCACAGTATTTCTCTGGTGTCCCGAGGTCCGGCTGGCCAAAGTCTGCCCTAGGTCATCATCACCACAGGCAGTCGCATCCCTTGCGGATTAGAGAAAGATTTGCCACCATGCGACTAGTTTGATACCAGGGCGGTAGTGGAACCTGGTATTGATTTACTTTTAGCTGTGCTTCTTCATGGAAATGCCGAACTCCTTCTCAGCTTAGGAGACCCTGCCAGGGGGATGAGCTTCCTGCTGTAGATCACAGCACGATACCCAGAAGCACCTCGTTGCCACGATGAGGCGGCAAACTGTTGGTAGGATATATATATATATATATATAACGTAATAGAATATGCACGTATATTTCATAGTACTAATTTAAGCCGATAATTATCGACAACCAGGTTTCTTCCTCACCGAGGAATCCACAGCGACTCAACAACGATGCCACGTGATGCTTCTCCAGGTGGTAAATTGAGGAATAATCGCGAACCAAAACCAACGTTTTTTTTCTCTGAGACACAATTTGATCGCGGGATGTACTTTCCATTATTAAAACGCTGACTGTATACACACGACTTGTGCCAACGATGGACTTGCTTATATGTGCGCGCTGGGGTGTGTCTTTACAATGATTGTGCCCTAAAAGTGATTTTGACTAAAACGCCACAACCAACTGACTAGAAGATACATGGTATATGGTAAGGAGTGGCTTCCAACATTGTAGCTCAACGTCCTTTATGGGTAAAGCTAGCTAACTACCCGCTAATATACCCAGCCCTACTGAAAGCTGGGTGAGCAACACGTGGGCATTAAAAGCCAAGCAAAGTAGAAGAATGGGTTTTATTTCCTTGACTACAAAAGATAATCCAATAAAGTAGTGTTTGGGGCGACAAAATGATTCCTCGTAACATGCGATAACAGACGAGTCGATGGCATTCGCATTGTTGTCAACAAGGGTTTGGCCATCTATTGATTCCTTTGAACAATTAACAACCCGAATCGGACATCTACTGAAGATTTTTTGTTTTTTAAATTTATTTTATACGAGCCGTCTTCACATCTATTGTGGAATTCCTTGCAGTTCCCATATTCGATTCATTTCCTCATATCCAACATCCACTAAGGTCTTGCAACTTTTTACGTGTGGTTTCTGCTGCTATTTGAGGATTTTCTTTCACCTTCAATGTGCTTGAATGCTAGTCGAGTCGATTGTCACTGTAGTCCTAATATTGCCAGGTTAGATCTCTCTATTCTCTATTGGTTTGTAGAGAGTGATCCTTTCCTGGACAACTCCGGAATTTTCTGACCCCGGAAGAATGACGGGCCTTGTGAACCCAGTGCGGGATCGAACCAGCACCGTGGTCCTGATTGCCGGAGTCCCTTCCACTGTGCTATCCAACCCTACAAGTGAAGATGCTTCTATCAATACCTGCTTTGAGAAAGTTTTAGAGTGTACATAAAGCCACGACGTTGATGAAGTTTAAGCACTTTGCTTAGATTTGCAGAAGTTTTAAAGGTAAGACCACACTTTTTAAAAAGCATTGGAAATTCTAACGCTGATGAGGACAAGTGGAAGGTTTTGTGATTTTGATCCGTGGACTGAAATAGAACGAACAAGTTGAACGCTTTCTGATTTTACCATGGCAACGAAAACCGACAACGCACGGTTCAAAAAGACAAACAAAAAGATGACAGGATGTTTAAGTGAAGAGTAACATAAAGGAGGATCATAACAAATTAAAGGTTTTGCATAATTGCTGTTGCTGTTGGACCAAGATTTGCACAGGATCGCACCATCTCGTTGCTCAAGAAAGATTCCAATTTTTCGCGCAAAGAAGAGAAACCTGATGAGTTTGAAAAGCCCAAAGTCCAGCACCACAATAAAATAGGATTTATTCGGTCTATTAGTCGGCTGTTGTGTATATCGTTATTGATAACATCGGCGAGGAATACGACTAGCTTATTTGACGCCTTCACATTAACGCTGGGAAAGCTGAGAGGTCGAAAGTCAGCAAGGGACGTTTTTCTCCAGAAACACTCGAACTGAGATGCCAGCATGGAATCGCTTAAAAAATCTCCAGTTCAATTCTAATCTGAAAAGGGAAAAAAAGATGATCTAAGAAACAAAATCGCAAAAGTGATTCCTGTAACTGCAAAGCGTGGAGCAGCTTTCAGACTGCCTCTGGAAAGTTCTCCAATTGCAGGACTAAGATGATTGCACTTTAGCGTCTAAAATAGGCTAATGAATTCCAAAAATGCAATGACGAAGAAAATCATCCACGGTAGCTAGTGTGAACTCTTCAACAACTTCGTCCTACCAGCCTTGCACGAAATTGGGATGGGTGAATATGTCTTGTTACTGGCTCTCTCTTTTTAAATTCAACATGGCATTTTTCGGTGAAGAACCGCACAACACCTAGTCCAGAGCGAGTAAGGACCTGAACTCTTGAAGAACACCACACTCATCAACACAATTGCTCTGACTTTTTCACATGCTACCTGTCAGATCATCTATAAACTGTTCATAGGAGTGATCCTCGACAGGATTAACGGAGTACTTGACGATGGGCATCACTGTGAGAGACCAAGTTTCTGAAAAAAATTGGAACAAGGGACCACAGCCAAATTAGTTCGTCCACATTGACTTACGAATTTTTATGAGCTATGTATGAAATTCACGGCAAAATAACACCATGCCAAAACAATACTAACCACTAAATAAAGAGAGAATTTCGACACATTCTACCAACCTTGTATAGAGCTTTTCTCGAAAAGATCCTGTGAAGAATGGAAGAGAACAACACGGAAGTGCAAGTAAATGGTCGGTAATAACTCCATCCTCGCCTTGCTGATGACATTGTTTTTATGACACCAAAGATGAATCAGGCGGAGCGAATGCTTACCGACTGATATTACCTGTAGGAAGATGTCTTCGATATCACAAAAGGAAGTTCATCGAGAATGGAATTGTTTTGCATGTCCCATTCATGCTCAACGACGTAGCATCGGAACCTAGCAGAAAGAAGCGATAGGCTTGGAGAGCTTTCAGCAGCAACAAGGGTGTATTGAAGAGAACAAGGAACACCGGATGGGCTTCGTGCCCACCTTTTCGACTCCGCGAGTATTGCCTCAACGTGTGCGTCAGACACCTGGCAGCCACGTAAGTGGATGAAGGGTCACTCAACCTAATTGAGCGAACAGTCGAAAGAACGGCGCTAGGAGTTATAATCAGAATTTTTACTCATTATTTACTGCCTGCTTTTTTTAACGGCAAGGTATACATTGTTAAATATAACTTCAATGATGCAGAGATAATCACAATCTTAACCCTTTTATTTACTGCCTTTTTCTTCTTAATGGCATGGTATGTTGCGAAATATAACTCGTATGAAATGCTGAGATATTTGCAAAACTGTGGCCCGCAGGTGTATGCGGTGGGGAGCGAACGCGCTATTGTCTCTTCCGGTAAATAATAAGTTAAAATTGCGATTATAACTGCGGCCTCAGCTTAACTGGGTTCGTTGCCGATTTGGCCCCCCCAGATCAATTTCCTTGACGGGTTATTGTTCATGGCAAAAGATCGATAGAACTAGCTGAGAGATAGGCGAAACGAAGGTCTCTCGTGGTGTGGTGGTGAACGCTCTACTCCCCGGAAGGGACAATAGCGCGTTCGTTCCCCACCGCATACACCTGCGGTCCGGAGTTTTGCAAATATCTCAGCATCATTGAAGGTGGTAGGAGTATTTGGTAACACACAGTTGAAAGACAGATGCGATGTTCAAAACTACATCGACGAGCGTAAAGCAGAGATACTGTTCTCCACGTCAAGATATAGGGATCATAAAGCCCGAAAGAGCCATTAGCGACTGGATTTTCTGCGATGTGAAACTAGCAGTAGAACAGCCACCTATCCTAGAGTCAGAATTTTTTAGGAAAGCTTTAGAGGAAAGATATAATGCTCAAGGAATAACTAGACCGAATAGGAACCATTTGGCAACTGTTTCACGCGATAGGAACAAATAGAAGATTTTATTGCGCTTGGTCTAACCACTCAGCGGTCATCTGAACTACAGATGACAGGTGAGAGGAGATTTATCTTTTTTTATTGGTGACAACTATGACATTTTAAAACCTTTCTTTGAATGCGTTAGTGACAAGCTTCGCCCAATATGATCGTTCACTCTTCTTCACCAAGCCATTGTTCAGACTGCTCATTTTGGATGTCCCGCATTTGATCTCGTCCGTGTGATGTGTGCATGTCTTAGCGGAAAAGACCGCCAAGAACAATGGGAAGAATTGTTGGACGAGTTTTATGGATACTTGAAAGAGGAATGTGGTAACAGAGACATGCCCTACACGTTGAAGCAGGTCAGTTGGAACATTGCTCGAATGTGCAATAGAAGTCCAACTTTGTTTCCATTGCAGGCTCAAATCAGTCTACCGAAAAGAAATCACCTAAAAAATTTTATTTCGCGTTTGAAATATGCCTTAAGAGAGATATTTTTAGCTCAAAGAATCGTATCGCCGATTTTTCCCTCTTGGCGGTTTGATGATAATGCCTATGATTGGGCCTCTATTCGACATAATTTGTAAGAGTGGCGATAAAGAACAAAATCAGAAGGTGATTTTAAAGGTAATACATCCAGGTCAGAGAACGAACAATTAGGTCTACAACGTCGTTTCAGCGTTTTGAAGTTGTGATGGAGAAGACTGTGTGCCTACTGGATGACATACTTTACTTCCATAACCGCAACATGGAACAAAAAAGAAGAGAAATAACCGATTAAACTATGAAAAAACGAAACAATTAATTGAGCACTTATCGTTTGAGAAATAAAATAATTCGAGTTTTTATAATATAGAAAGGTACCTCTGATGTTGGATAGATTTTCCTTTTTAGGCCTAATATTGTTTTGTTACTTCCCCATTAAATCGGAACTTCCCAGTTCGACAAGTGACGTGTGAAGAAGAGCTAAGTTCTTTGAATGTTTTGGATCTAGGGCTTACTCGCGCGCGCACACTTTATGGCGCTTCTCCAAGGAGATAAAATGTTGGACGTCAAAAAAGAGAACAGCATTCTCCACTTATCCATCGCTCTTGTCATGACATGGATACACGTCGACGCTTTTTGCATCGTTAACTATGTTCCCACTCATTTTTACTTGGAATATTTTTTTACGCTTCGACAAAAAACGTCGCAGGGGCGACCGCATCGACTTTTAAATTGCCATCATTTTCAATGCTGATATTCAACTGACATAGATCTCCTTCACTGATTTACCCTCATCCTGCTAGATGTGAGGTCCGTTGGAGCGCAGACGGGCAAGCTATGCGTGAATATATCTAATTCTAGTTTCAGAGCTCAGCAAGCGAATTAGAGAAAGGCAAGCACAATGAAAGAAATAGACCTCACTCTCCTCATTCCTAAAGAGGCTTCGGATACGACAGCGTTGGGTAGGACGAGCACAGAGAGGCTGCAAAAATCCTAGGGTCATTTCAGGCAGCATAAAACGAAGTAAGGTGACGATCTGTGTTTACCATTCACGGTTACTTGCGCTTGAGACCTCCATTGAAGACTTGATAATTCTGCAAAACTGATCCTTGGAATATGCGGCAGATATGATATGCCACCGAACTTCCACAGTGCACGCAGTGCTCGGCCAAAAGCCTCACCTTTTGAACAACTGAGAACATAAGTCGAACGATTACGATTGACACGATGTAAGCCAAAACCAGCTTTAAGAACCATCTCGCCTACGCACCGCCTTCAATATGTGGCGAAGATGGTGTCGAAGTTTAATGTTTCGAGCTGAACAAGTTTACATAATCGATTATACATTCTTGAAAGCCACCACTGAGTTACATTATGGACTATGAATTGGAATGGAACTAACATGGTAGTCGGCTGCTCGATTGCATTATGACAACCAAAACCGTCAATGTTAGCTCACAAATCCAGAAGCCTCGCTCTTAAGGTTGGATGCTGGACCCTATCAAACGAGAGTACTATAATAAAATAAAAAAGGATAAACCTCTCGGGGTTGATCAATCTCTGAGAGATGTGCCATGCACTCCACTTCATCAAATATCGTTGGAGGTGATTGAATGCACATCTGGCCTTTACGATGACTCGCGGTGGCCTATCGAGCCAGTGCTGCTATCTTTCCAAATAAGTCTGGTAGCAACTTGTTGAGTCCGGAGGGATGGAAGGCTTAGTGGACTGTGGGTGCAGGCATCGATTCCACACGTATGTCGCAGTGGCGCCTCCAACCACTGCGCCATGTTTTTAGAGAGGTGCGAAAGTCCTAAATTAAAAAAGAAGAATTTCTAAATTACCATAAACGGGGGTTAAATCTGGTCATTAGCAAGCTTATGGGATATCCCTGTTATCAACTGCATTGGTTAAGGATATGACAGGCCTACTCAATACCTTCGCTTCAGTGTTACAGAAGTCGATAACTTGAAGGTTACCAAGAAAAGTTAGTTAAGGAATGTGTAGAAATTAGAAAGAACATACCAAGGGCGAGTAAGCGCTACAAGCACCTCATTGCCAGAGCAAGATCACAAATAACAACATCAAGACGACCGCACTTCGGCGAACAGAAGGAACTGTAATGTTTCCAGAAACGTAATGTAGAAAATCATTTAAAAACACTATTTCATCCTTTTTAAAAGGCATATTCTCCTGCATCCATTTGGTTCAGAAAGGATAAAACGGTCAACAGAAGAGCTTTACGCCATCCCCATCAACGTCGCCACATCTCAGGTCGTCATATCCTATTTGTCAAAATACAAGATTCTTAACCCATGAAAAGCAGCAAGACGAACTCATTGCGCACAAAAAACGAGTACTTCAAGACGTCGGTAACCACCGACTAATTATGCTATTGGTGGTCGTCTATAAACCCCTCACTCCAGTCGCACTAAACAAAATCTATAGAGTACTAAACGAAGAACGGTAATGAAAACAGCCAGTGTTTCGAAAATAATTCAGCACGGTATACCACGGTCACTTGATAGCAAGACACACTGTACGATCACGAGAGTGCAAGAGGCCGTTCTTTCTCACTTTCATCGACTTAAAAAAGGCTTTCGATACAGTTAATATAAAGCGGTGACAGAGACATCAAGGATACAGAGCGCTCCTACTCAACACATAAGATCGTTCGCAAGATATATGCGAAGTTCGAAGTGACAACACCGATCCAATTTCGCTTAAATTTCCTACATCCACTTTCGATAACGTCATGTGAGAACTAGGAAGTATAGTAAGAGAGTGAAAGTCAGTAGTCGATAATTACACCATCTTCGCTTTGGCGATGGTATCGTTTTTAAAGAACAAAGCATTAATCAGCAGAACAAATGTCTGCCAACGTTGATAATGGTTGTGGAAAGATTCGTCTTCAACTAAATCTCAAAAACGTAATGTTTATGAGTAACGGATCTGTTGCTGATGGCTCATTCACGCTCAAGAGAATGAGTACCTCTGAATGATCCAGCTTTCCGTATATGGGCGAGAACTTAATATGACGAACGAAATGATTCCAGTGTTCAACAGCCGGAAGCGAGCGGATTGAGGAGCTCTCAAGAGCATGGAGGATGTAGTGAAAAGATCAAAGAGAACTCGATCCGAGGTTACATTTTCCAGCAAACGATTCCTCCTAGCTTAACATACACGTTTGAACTATGGTCGCTACTAAAAGATGTGAAAGGTCACTCAGCGATGTCAAACGTCTGGTCTAGGTAGCCAAGCTGGAAGCATCACGTACAATGCATCTGAAAGGTAGAGTCTGAAGGTCCTACCGACATCAACGAGCAAAGATCAGAGTCGCCAAAGCGCACCCCAAAATGTCGGTAACCGGTAAGAAAAACTAATCAGTAACTTAATCCTGCGAGATGCCAAACACAGAGCAAATAGACTCTATCCAGCCAAGCTTGCGGATTTTCATGACCGGTCAGAAGGTTTTGAACCACTTATTTTCTTCACTGGTTGTCCATCTCCTCTTCAGATGGTTCGGGAAATATTATGCGCAAATTAGAGGGACGGCAATAGGCAGCGACTGGCACCAACCCTTGCCGTTGCCTTTATGTCTAAAGCGGGAGCACCAGTAATCGATCCCAGGCCATTAATCTACCGTAGGTATAGATATGATTGTTCTGTCATCTGCTGCACACAAGAGGAGATGGACAAATGCTCTGAGTAATTGGGCCAACAGACAGAGTACATAAAATTCACCTGTGAGAAACCGAAAAATAACTGGCATCCATTTCTAAACGTTCAAATTAATCTATCCAAAAACGGCTACATTACAAAATAGTATCGAAAACCAAGGAGTAAGAATATAGTGGTTCATTACCTCTTCTCTCATCCCACACACTAAAAGCGCGCTTATAAGAAATACATTTCGAACCGCTGCCAGAGTGTGCACAGGTACAGATCAGAGGGAAGAATCCTCGAAACTGGTGCGCCAAATAGCCATTTCAAATAGTTACGAAGCTGCAGCTTCTTGTCACAGGAATAGAGGAAACTCCACGCCCCAGAGCGATAATTCTAGCGAAAATAAGGCTCCGTTCCTCTTGCCCTTTATTTCAAATGAAATAAGTGCAGCCATAAAACGTTGCTTAATAAGGGCCGGTCTAAAGAATTCGGTAAGAGTGATAGATATACTATCGAACACTCTAAGACGCCGGTTAGTATGTAACTACGCATACACAAAAGAAAACTGCATGACATGCCCTAACTGCAAGGAAGGCGATTGTATGGGTTGAGGTACGGTGTATCTAATCTCTTGTAAAGCGTTCGCGTGCGAATTCGTTGGCGATCTGTATCCGTATAAAAGAATAGCCAGTAACTCAATTAAAAGTGATCAAGTTTGCCATTAGGTGCTTTTAGGACACAGAGACATTGGGGAGCTCTCGAAGTAACAGTCACTATCTTTGCACAGAATTCCACAACATCAGCACCAAATCTCCTGAAGCATTTTAGACGAATTTTAAAAATCCAAATATCAGCCGCAAAGAGGAGTGCCTTGTGACAATGCGTGACCTCGCGCCACTCCTCAGGTTGATCTATTGACCCGGGCCAGGCACATTCTTCGCCCATGTGAGACTTTGGCTAACGTTTCGACGTTATTACTATTATTTGATTATTTATTTCGCTGACTGTTTTACCACCGAGATTCAATGAGGGCCGGTTTGGAAATTAATATTATTGCTTGCCCTCCTTATGGCTCGTCTTTAAACTCACATCTACAAAGCCTGGCAGTTTCTTTCTGTCACGCCAAATCGATTGTTGCCTATCACTAGGAGGGTTCCCAGTGTTTTGAATCCCGATCAACTTTCTTAAATCCCGATTGTACAAACAGGAAAGACAAAATGCAGATAAGAGTGACATTGAACTTTCACACTTGTAACTAAGCTCAACTTTTCTGTGTCAAGAAGACAGTTGGTAGAAAGCGATAGCCAAAACGAGTTCATTGATGGCTTTATAATGACATGAATATTATCAATTTGAGAGGTTTACCGCTTAAACAGTTGGAGAACATTCTGCTGTGGTATACCACTACAATGAGGTTCCTTGTCGTATGTCTCGCTCTGTGAATCTCATGCTTTAGAACCTAAACCTTTTATCTGGATAGCAATATGACTGTACAGTAGCACCATCATAAGAATAATGGCAAATCCACGAAAAAATAGAGCCAATAATAAAGTGGGTAAATTTAATAAGCGAAAAGCTTTGCTATAAATAATATTAAATAGAAAGGCATTCTGTTCTAAGTGTTATGAAGTTCCGTTGCCTTTAAGGAATTCAAAGAAAATGTCGCCGACTTCCAGAATTACATTTTTCATTGCCATTTATTTTCATACCTTTCAAATTTCTAAGACAATTTGACGTAAAAACTTCACTAAGTTACGTGGACTACGTTGAAGTACCATGATTAAACCACTCTTCAATGGCTTGCATAAACGTTTCCGCGCAAGATAATCGGTCGCTTTCAATGGAGAAAACACCCCTCCAGGTGAACATATTGCCCCTGTAATACAACCACAACGTCGCTGAGATATTTGCAAAACTCCGGACTGCAGGTGTCTATGGTGGGGAACGAACGCGCTATTGTCCTTTCCGGGGAGTAACGCGTTCACCACCACACCACGCGGGTCCTTTGTTTCGCCTGTCTCTCAGCTATTTCTATCGATCTTTTTGCCACAGCAATCACCCGTCAGCGGGATTGATCTGGGGCGACCAAATCGGCATGGAACCCAGTTAAGCTGCGGCTGTAGTTTATAGCTGAGAGACGGGCGAAACGAAGGGCCCACATGGTATGGTGGTGAATGCGTTACTCCCTGGAAAGGACAATAGCGCGTTCGTTTCCCACCATAGACATCTGCGGTCCAGAGTTTTGCAAATATCTCAGCAACGTTGTGGCTGTATTTCGCTTAGTAACCTGCCGCGAAATTATAGTAGGCAGAAAACAAAAAGGTATAACATTGTGTTCCTGTAATAGTTTCCAGGATCGACTTTCTATTAACCTCGGCATTAGAATATGAATGCGTCGTTCTCTTGTTCAACAATCGCAAGGTTTTTAAGCAGCATACATTTACTTCCACAGAGAAACACATTACAATACAACGTTAGCTGACGTTTCGGCAGTAACGCCTTCTTCAGAACCTGGAAGGGTATACTGATATACAATCTACTAGGCCAAACGCTTCAATAACACTTACAAAAAGACGAAAAACTTGGTAATTACATGATCAACAGCTTCTCGAAAAACCCACCGCTTTTTCGTGACTTCCAATGAGGAAGTTTAGAACAGCTGATTATAGTCGCATATGGTTGACAACTGCACCATCCTACATCAAAAATTGGAAGTCACGTAAAAAAGCGGTGAGATTTTCAAGAAGTTGTTGATTATGTAATTACCGGAGAGTTTTTCGTCTTTTTGTAAGTGTCATTGAAGCGTTTGGCCTAGTAGATTGTATACTAGCATACCCTTCCAGGCTCTGAAGAAGGCGATACTGCCGAAACGTCAGCTAGCGTTGTATTGTATTGTTTTTTTCTATGGAAGTAAATGTATGCTGTTTAAAAACCTTGCGATTGTTGAACAAGGAAACGACGCATTCATATTGTCTCTGTGCCAATGGCTAAATGATGATAACATTAATGATGTTGAGAGTTTTGCAAAACTTCGCACCGCAGGTGTCTGCACTGGGAACGAACGTGCTATCACCCTTTCCGAGGGCTAACGCGTTCACTAACACACCATGCGGCTCTTTCGTTTCGCTTGTCTCTCAGCTAGTTTTCTATTTTCTACTTACCATTAACGCGTTAGTCCTCGAAAGGGGTAACAGCGCGTTCGTTATTGTTAAAATACCGTATGTAATGGCATGTAGTAGCATGCTATTGTACTGTTACTGTAATTAAATTCTTTGACCACCTGCGCTAAACCCCTAAGATAACCTGAAGTAAAAAATTCAGCAAGTTACATGGCTAATGTTAAGGCACCGTGGTTGGGCCCCGCTACAGCAGCGCGCTTCAAAGTTTTTACGCAATGGAATTAACGCACCTTTGCAAACCATGAAAGTTTCTTTATGTGGCACCAAGTGAAGTGTTATCTTTCACTAAGAGGGTTATATGATGTTTTATGTCCTGACTGAGGGTCTCCATTCCTGATTGTGCAAGCACGGCAAGTAGGTTAGAGCTGACAATGATAATAATTTTTTATAACTGTAGTCGTCGTAACACTAGAAAAAGTGCACAAAGAAATTGTAGCTGGCAATGCTGCAAGTAGAGTTAGTAATGAAGAAGTTCTGTCATAAACAATATTATGCAGACAAACCTTCTGTACTAAGCGTTTGTGAAGTTCTGTTGTTTCTAAAGACTCGGAAAGACGAAGAAAATAGCTGTTACTCTAAATTACATTTTCACGACTATTACCATCATTTATTCTCACACTTTATAAACTCCTAAGACAATCTGAAGTGGAAAATTCAGCATGTTGCGTGGCGTGGCCAGTGTTGGTACTGCGGTGTTAAGGTCCTCTACAATAGCGTGCTTTAAAGCTTTTACGCAATGGAATAGACCTATTTCGATGGAAAAAGAACACACTTCAAGGTGTACTTATTGTCATTGTGCCAATCGCTAGCTGGTGATAACACGGTTTTGCTTTGGAGCAGTTTCTGTATCATTGTAGGCCTATCAACTGCGGACTTCGCTTGTCATAAAACACTTTCCTTCCACTTTTTGAAGTTCTGTAAATATTTGAGAGAAGACCACCTGCTTAAGTATTAGTATGATGCTGTTTCAGTTTGTTGTAAACGAGTTTTAAATTTTTGCGTCCGTGTTTTCCTGTTGCAAATAAAATCCATAGAGATGGTCGCGGTGATGTTAATGTCCTCTTCTAGGTCTTAAAGGTCTGTCTTCTTCGTATCCCATTGATTGTGGAATACAAGTGAAGTGTAGTTTTTTCAGAAGTCTTTAGATAATTAGGCCAGGAAACTGTTTTTACTACGTGGATCGAGCGAAATTGTAATAATTTGATGGTGATTTCTGTAGCAGAAAAGAATACGAGGATCAGTCGATGATCCATCGAGAGCACACGGGCTAAATCCGTCGACGAACAACTGTGTGTGAAACACAAATGTTTCAACTATTAACGATGCCTTTTTCTAAAAAAATATTGCAACGATATTGTTTTAGGTGTGTATAAATGAGTGGTTATCACGATTCACTTAGCACATTCCGACGAGCATTTATTACGTGCTTTACGGAAAATCGTGGTAACGGTGTTCTGTTCGTAGTTGGATCATTAATTTAATATTCAAGTCATTTACGTTGAAAATCGCCGTTAGCTATAAAAGGTCATAATCCTCAGTTTTCAAAAACCTTGATTTAGAGTCGTGGTCTCCACAACTATACACTGTTCCACAGGTGAAGAGGAAAAACTTAATGACACTAACCAATGGGGTTGGTCAAAACGTCTCTGAACGCATAATAACTGTGAACTTGATTCGTAGAATTTCCTGCTCATTAATGAGAGTAGTCAAAGCTTCATTTCTTCTAGAGAAACATGTGTTGGACCATCTTTTTACAGAAATATTGCTTCGCAAACACGGTAACAATAGTTGGAAAGCGATTATGTTGACACGTGTAGCACATAATGCTTCCAGGCTACGCTATCTGGATAACAATATCTGAAAAGTAAACCTTCCAAACTAAGATCTATCCAGTCGATTGATTCGTTATAACAGTATTGTCATGTGACCATATCTTTCGTGTCTTGAAATGTGCATGCACTTCACAGGATGAATATCTACACACCTGCTGATGGACTTTTCCAAACACACGTCACCTGGGAGGATATTGAAGCAGATATGCAAAGGGAATTTCACAGCACCGCCTCGTTCGGACCGAATAAATCTGCGAAAAACATCAGTGATTGTAATGTGAGCAAATTTTAACGTTACGCACTTATTTTCTGCTTACTACTGTTTTACGGGCGGGTATTAAGCGAAATACAACCACAACGTTGCTGAGACATTTGCAAAACTCCGGACCGCAGGTGTCTGCTGTGGGGAACGAACGCGCTACTGTCCTGTCCGGGTAGTAACGCGTTCACCACCACACCATGCTGGTCCTTCGTTTCGTCTATCTCTCAGTTAATTCTATCGATCAGTGCTATCAGCAATCACCCGTAAACATGATTTAAGATAAAAACGACGTACACAACATTTAACAAGGATTTATAGCACCTTGTTAGATTGATAAGGTGACACGAAGTTATTACTAAATATTCGTTCGGATAACGTTTTGATGTCTTCGTCTTTCTTGGAACCGATTAACCGAGTACGATCCCCTCAGTGCTTCGCACTCTTGATGTGGTGTCTTCATTGTCGTATCGAGTTGGATCTTCTTCAGTGGAGCATGGCTGGAATGAGGTAACGTCACAAGGCGGTGCTCTTTTATACAGGACTGTTTTTGTTAAAATGATTCAACGAAAAGCATTTATTGTCTGGACCATTAAAAACTATTACGCCTTTGTTAGGCAACGAAAAATATTGGAAGTGTAACCGATAGACTAACTGGGTGGTGGGTAGAGTTTACAACTGATGTGCGAAAATAAGAGTGGCGTTGCGTCCAGGAAGAGGCAGGTTCACTGGACAACACTCGAAGACGCAACCATGCCCGAGACCGGTCGCCTCTCTGGATGAAAATTGCTAGTGCACTATAATAGTGTATATTCACACTTGCTTCTGCCTTCACAAATGCATTTCTTATGATTTTAACGAGTTTTTCGGTCACTTTTCACAAAATTGCCATAATCAGTGCAACGTTTGCGAGATCGTTTCACCAGTTATCAATTTGTACGTCACCACCTGTTCTACAGTAGAGCGACTCAGGGCATTTCAACAAAGCTTCCATCCGTTTTTGTCGCGTGTCAAGCTTGATCAGCAAATTCTGCTTTTTTTGGCAGGCACAGAAATCTTTGATATCAGCTTGCTTATTTCTAGTTTATACGACTGATGCATGGCCATGTGTAGTTCTTCGGCCTTCAGGGTATAGGCATGGTGCACTAATGGATAGCTTATCACTGTCCTCCGAATTGTATACACTACTGGTAAGCTTTCCACCAAACTGATGAAGATCAGGATTTCACATTCCTCTGAAGACAACTACATAGACTTATTGACTAGAGTTTAGACAACATATCCGCTACCAGGAAGTGCGCCGCATAGATTCGCCACTAACTGGCTCCGTATTCCATTATCCACAACTATATTTTACTGAGATACGAATGAATATTAGAAAATCTTAAACATAAATCAGTAGAAGAACGAAAACTTAGACAGCACTGTGTGCATTGACAAGGAATTTGCCAAATTTGAGAAATTTCCTTATGTTCCGCACGTCTTTAATTACCTACCTACACCAGATAACGGATGAAGGTATCCATGGAAACGTTGAACTATCATTATTCGATCTGAACGGCTAAGAAGAGCATGTGCAGTGAGAAGAGATTCAATTCTGGAATCACATAAGGATCCAATTTTGTCCCAGCAGTTAATGAAATAAAAGGGAAAGCTGCTGTAGCTGGAATAATCTAGCTATTTCCAGGGCTTCATGTCGATAATCGCACTCATTGATCCTGACTGGCAACATAAAGACAAAGAACTTCCGGAAAAATTCGTAGTGAAGGTAGTTAGAGAGCCTAATCTGTTAATTTTTAACAAAGTCTCTATAACTGCGATAGATCCTGGATTTTCGTTCTTGGGAAAAAATCAAATGAATTTCTTATGGATTATGGTGGGAACGTCAGTGAAACCACTGATTGCTTTATAAGCAATGAGATAAAAACGTTGAAAATTACAATCTTCCAGTGATTGTCGACCTGATCGTGCTCACTTTGTGTTAGTTGTTAATATCTCAAACTTCCTCTCCTGTAATTTATCCCACGCCATAATTGTTAAATGAGAAAATTAATTCCAGTTTAAAGTCAACAGACTGCACGACTAAGCGAATATTTGAAACGATTAAATTACCAGGGTTAAAATTAGTTAAGCGCTTTAAGTATATCACTTATAATCTCGTTAACCATCGAGAGACTGGAACACGCACACCAACGAACTAAGTTTGTCTCCATCGTTCACAAGAAATAACACAAGCACCATTGCCTTAATATGGCACCATTTACTGCTTTTTTGTTGAAGAAATCCATATAACTCGCCAGGTTTTTCCGTCACCTAAGATGTGAATCCTGAATTAACCGAACTTTTTCATAGTTGACTAACTCTGCTAGCGAATGAATACCAGATTTATATCGCATCGGTACCAATTCAAGACATATTGGGTGTATCTTGGGATATTTTGTGTCAAAATTCCACACGGTAACTAAGCTTTACAATAGCGATTGAGATTGCAATAACAATTATTTGCTTATTAAATTATGGGCCAATGAAGTGGTTCCAAGAAGGACTTTGCAATATTTTCAAGGGTAAAAGAGGACCTTTCCCTGGCAACGTCCAGCACAACAGCCGTGTTCGAAAAGCTAAAGATTGACTGCAAGAATTGGCAAAAAGCTCTGTTCGAAAAAATTAGTCAGGAAAAAGTTTTGATTGAAAATTGAAATCAATACGTACGGTCCGTAGCGCCCCACAGCGTGCATTTCGTAATCAATGTGCACGGTCAACAAATACGGTTGATAAGCCAGCCTCTATTTTGCGATGAGCTAGTAGGGGCAGTAAAAAAAATTCCACTATTCGCAGCAGAAGTAGAAATAACGCTGAAACTTACCTAAGTCAAAGATTAAAGAAGGAAAATGAGGAAGTCATACAGTAACAGGAAATAAAACAAAGAGAAATTCATTATATACAATGCTCGTAATTTTACGAACACAACTGAGATCACACACCTTAATCAAATAAATCTATCAGACGAATATCTTCGAAATGTCCCCAGTTTCGGGATTTTCTATAACCCTCAGTTCTATTTCTTCTTCTAAATGTTTAGATTCTTACTCAACTTGTTATGCAACAATTCACTAACGAAATATCGAAAGTGAAGAAGATCGACAACATGTTTAACGTTCCGGAGTTGTTGACCACACTTGAATGCCACATGAAACGTGTGAGTATAAAAGAATGAGATCACTTGAAATCATATCGTTTCCTTTTTGAACATTTCTTAGTCTATTTAGTGTCATAACACGGAAGTAACTGCCTACAATCATTTGCTCAATTTACCAGAAGGAAAAGTTTCTTTACCTAAGGTTTGCTGCCCACTTTTTTAAGAAGTTTAAAAATTTTGTGCAGTATAACGTGGTGAAGGGCGCGTGTGGCGTGTGTGGCCCTGCGACACACACATGGTGTCGATCCCACCGCCCGTGGCTCACCGAGCTTTCCATCCCTCCAGCGTCGGTAAATTGTTACCAGACTTGTCTGGAAGGATAGCAGCACTAGCTCGACATCATCGGGCCACCTCGAGTCATTGTGATGGTCAGATATGCATTCATTCACCTCCAACGATACTTAATGAAGTCGAATGGATGGCGCAGGGATTGATCAACGCGGAAAGAGAGAGCTTTATAATGTGTTGTTTGTTCCACCACGTTTATTAACGTTTTTCGTTCTCATTTTAATCTAGGTTTTTTTCTATCGTATTTTTTTGCATAAATCATAGCCAATGTTAGGTGATTTATTAGTAATCAAGCTTCTTTATCTCCTGCATTGGTGTGAAAATTGCAACAGTTTATTATCTTTCAGATTTTTTTCATGAAAAAATTCTCTGAAAACAACCCTGTCAAGGGATATATCATTATGGAGTATATGGAAAATCTAAAAATGGTGCACATTTATGAAAATCTCACGACGAAATCTGTGAAACAGGTTGTTGTAGCCATTCTTCTCCAAAGCATCCGGGTACTGTTCTTCGCTTCACACTTCGACGTTCAGATTTTACGAGCGAAAGCTGTTCTCGAAGCGATGTCTCTCGATTTCACTCCTGAAGAAAGAAGCGAATTCAGCGAGAAACCGTTCACCGAAATTTTCGGAGCTTTTTTCAAAGTGGAGGTTGTAATTGTTACTGCCTATCAGCGTTATATTTTTCATGAAGTACTCTACTATTTTCTATAAGCAATGAACATCTGTGCAGTTACTCGACAGTTTGATGGAGATTTTTCGCTCATTCGGACATGATAGTCTGTCAGAAAAAACTAGTCGGCTAGGGAAAGTTCTACCGTACTTGGTGGATCTCGAATGGGCGAATAGATTATCCGATGAGATGGGTGAGTGAAACGCCATTAATGTAGCTAAAATCGCCTGAATGGAATTATTTTATTTAGTGGAAGGTTATTCTGCTTAAGAAAATGCGCATTTCTGGTGGTGAGATAAGAGAAACAGCTCTATGAAGCTAGATTTGTTACGGCATTTCAGGTATGCGACGTGTCCTCTGTCATGGTGACTTGTGGTCAATGAACGTTCTGTGGAGGACAGATGGCGATGACCTGAAAATGGCAGCTCTCATTGACTTTCAGGTAACAACTTGACCTTTATGGTAATGTCAAGTGAATAAAACTAATTTAAATTTAGAATAACGTGAGTTAGAAGGCGGTTAGCAAGCTCCAAACGATTTGAAAGTTACGTCACACTTGACGAAGTAGCAGATGACCCGGGTTGAATATTCCAGCACCCTGTTGCACATATAATTGCCTTCTTTATAGGTTAACTTTGAAATATTATAATTCAGTTCAAAAGCAGCTTCGTTAATCCAAGCAACAGCTGTTGAAATCAAAACGTTTTCTTCCCAACACATTACAAGCTTGTTTCTTTATTTTAGGAACGGGGTACAAATTTCTAAAAAATAGGGTTTCTCATAACGTAAATTTTCATTGGCCCAACTCTTCAAAGATTTTTCTGCATAGCAATTGTCCAGACTCCCACATAAGTAGTTACCGAAAAGTGCAGTTGAGGACGGTGGGTGAGACATGAATTCGTTGCTCAACTTAACCAACGTGTTTGATGTACCATATGTGTTCGAGAGTAGTCGTGTTAAAAGAGTGAACTCTTTCTGTAAGGCGTTTCTGTATGCACATTCTACAGCTTACTAAGGCTTCCTTCGTTTGGTGGAAGGCACTTCTCTGTTACTGTTGTATTGCTAACGTTCAAAGGGCTCTATTGGATGATTTCATCTGCAGAACATGAATATGACATCGCGACGCGATTTGAATCCACTTCATATTTTGTAAGATTCTTAGACTTCCATTACATCCAAGCCACTATGTGACCATGGTCTGTTGTCAGGTGTCGGATATGATTTACTTTCCTCTTTCGCCACAACTTTTTCACGTAACCCACCTTCGTTGTGTGGGTACTGGCATCTATTCCGTTCGTTTCGTTTTTCCGCCTTTGTTACCCATAAAGGTCTTCGGATTCGAATTTTCTTTTCGATGGTGAGGATATTTGGTCTTCTTTATGAATGTCATAAATTCTAGTAGAATCGATTGTTATCTTCCAACGATAATCTTCTGATAGTCACGTTGTGGCGTTCTTGGGTCTCGTGATCCGCATGGAGCTTCCAGGCAGGCTTAAAACCGGTTTTCCGATTCCGGGAGCACGAAGGACTCCGTTGGTCTCGCGCTGGATGGATACGGCGCCTCTTGTTTGTTGTGCGTCATCACAACCACTGCGCCACTTCCGTGGTATTCCTCGCAACACGATCGAGAAATGAATAGTTTTCGTGAAATAAAAAAAAACTCAGAACAGATTTTCTAACGGCTATCTCGTTGTCATCCGCTTAATTCTGCTGATACCCATTTATCGAGAGTTCAACGTTCACCGCGTTTCCTGAATTACGAACTGCTGTCGAATCATCAACGTTGACTTTTTCCACAACACTCATTTACATTTTCCAGGAGCAGTTTCTATTACCACACTGAAATGCTGGTGCAGGAACTCCGCCTTCACACTCATTAAGATTCGTGTTTCCACTGTAAAACCTCTCCAGCTATCTGCGCATTGGGATGTTCAGATGCCTTTTCTCAGTTCATTCTTTCATAGTATTTCACGTTTCTAGCGTTACTTTAAGTCGAGATTTGATGTGTTAAAGCAAGCCAACGAGAATACTTTCTAGACAAGTCTGGTACAATTTCTACGACCTCAGAAGAAAGGTGAGCACAGTGGATCGAGGACGGATTGGAACCAGTGCTGCACGTCCCCATTTTTTTTTTACTGTGTATCTATTGAAAATGTTCTTATTAACAAATCCTATAACCACAAAAACGCTTATTGTTCCTGCACCACCCTAAGCCCTCTACTTTTTTTTCACTAAATCCTCGTCCAGGTTGCTCACTTTGGATGTCCAGCAGTTGACTTCGTCCGGCTAATGTCAGCATGTCTCAGCGGTAAGGATCGGCAAGAACACTGGGAAGAATTATTGGAGGAGTACTACGGATACTTGAAAGAGGAATGTGGTAGCAGACGGATGCCCTACACGTTAGAGCAGGTTTGCTTTTACAGTATTCGGATGAGCAGTAGAATGTTCAAATCTTCTTTTCCAGTGAAGGCCCAAATCAACTCAAATAAAACACCAACCTTATTAAGTTATTAACCTTAAGTTCTTATTTCTTGTCCGACGTGTAGCTTAGAAATGATATTTTCAGCTCAAGGAATCGTACCGTCGATTCTTTCCTCTTGGGGCCTTCATGATAATGCCTATTATTGGTCCCTTATTCGATATCATTTGTAAAAAACACGATGAAGATCAGAAACGGAAGGTTATTTTAAAGGTTACAAACCCAAGTCGTAAACTAAAGAAATACGTTTATGAAATCCTTACAGAGTTTGGAACTCGTAATGAAGAAGACTGAGCATCTTTTGGATGATCTGCTGTACTACCATGAGCGCAACATGGAACTGAAAAAAGGATGACGAGCCAACGAAGATCAAAATAAAAATGTTTTAAAAGCTAAGATTTTCTTCGCTCAAAGAAAAGGTATGACGTCTCAGCTCGTGATAGGGCACGTGTTCCATGTGATTATCTACATACATTTTTCCCCATATCGCAGTATTAGAAGAGAGTTTCCGCTATGAAAGTCGTATATCTTTTTATTTCTTGTTGGATCTTCGTGAAAAACTTGAATAAAAGTTTTGTGGCGCAAAGAGCGGCAGAAGAATTGAACAACAAGTTTCTGTGTTGAATACGTTCTATTCACCAACATGGTTTTCATTCATTTGGAACTTCCAATTTTAACAGGCAACTTGTGAAAATTTTATTTCGTGAAGGACTAGAGATATGTTTTTCAGCTTTTGGATCTAATCCGAGACCTCTGGACATCGTACTGCCAAGTTTTTCACGAAAGAGGTGATGATTTGGATTTCAGAAGGAAGAATCGCTTGGTCGTTCCAGCTTCCCCTTCGTCCCTCCAGCTTCCCCTCCGTTAACTGAAAACTGACTTTCTCTGCAGGTCGATCTAAAGAACTTTCAAACTCTGGGCTTAGTAAGCATTATTGGGAAGTAGTCTAAAAAGTGATTTGCGTTCCTTTAGTCAATGAAGGTATTTTTCTTAATGTCTTTTAACGGTATGGCGAAAACTCAATTTGTGATGCTTTGGTTTTTGTTCTTTAAATTTCGTACTCACCTTTCCTTTGTGAAAAAACTTTTCGTGAAGAAAGCGCAGCTTCAACGCCTTCCTGACTTTAACTATTTATTAATAGCATAAGATTTATCACATTTTCTAATATTTATGTTACATGACCCGCCACCAAGTCTACTGCGCGGATCCCAGCACTTCTCACATTCGATTCGTTTCCTCGCATCCATCATCCACGAAGGTCTTCCAACTTTTATGTATGGCTTCGGCTGGTGTTTTAGGATTTCCACTTCAACTTGAATGTCATAGAATGGTTGTAGAGTCGGGTCTCGCTGAACTCCTGGGGTAGCCGGGCAAGAGGTTTCCCACATGGATTACGGAGAGATTTTTTCTCGGACAAGTTTAACACCAATTGTCCGAACCTGGAAGGAAGATAGGCTTGGTGAGCTTGAGAGAGGATGGAACCACCACCGGCATCACTAACACTGTGCTACTCGCCCCTAAGATTATTTATAACGAGGTCTCTGTTTTCGTTCCACCGAAGGTGCCTAGATTTCGGTGAGTCTCGTAAAAGAATGATGATTTGTCGTGAATCTTTTTATAGGTCATCACGAAATAAATACAACCTCTCATCTTTTTCGTTTCATTGCAATCCTTCGGGCACATCGTGAAATTATCCAAACTCTCTATTACAAAGAATTGTTTCCTCAAGATTTCTTTAGAAGCATGCCTTTTTCGTCCTATGTTTTTCGATAATCTTTGTTATCCTTCTAGAAATATATACTCTATGTCATAGTGGCTTTTGGAAATGCAAACTATTTTGTTTGATAACAAGAAATCAAGGTAAAGCCGGAAGTTAGAACAGAGCTCCCGAGACCAACGAAGACTAGTGACAGACAACAACCGAGGAGACTCTCACGTCCATCGTTTTGGAATTGTGGGTTACCACGAAACGGTCTTTGTCATAATGGAAAACGGTACACCTCTATCCTTCGTTTCTTCCCATTCCATGGATCATGGCGTGGGAGTCTGCAGAATATCCCCAGAATCCAATCTCAGCGTTGAACTTGTCAGTTGATGACCGTATAAAAGTTATGCCTTCCTTTGTAAGATTTGACGACCAAGGAGAAAACATCACCGTCGTTTTCGAAAACGAATGATTGATTCAGGTCGTCATTTTTTCGGAAAAACGGATTTTAACTTTGTTTTTTGGCTAAATTCGTTTTGGGTACTGACACATGCGCTTCCTCTATCTCTCGTTTTAGGACGAAGTTCTTCTGACGTTTGATATGCATGTCATGTTTGGCAATAACTATTGTCTGTCTGTCTAACTGTCTTGTTTGGCAATTTGATGTGCAATAACTCTATCTTCATCTATCTATATTGCAGTAAACTGTCGAAATGTCATCACCATAGTCTTTTCAATTTAGGTGCCTCGAAGATTTTAACAAACAATCCATGGTCGCTGTTCCTATTGCTTCTCTATCCAAAAGGGCTGTCTTGTTAATCGAAGTATGACAAGAATTTTGCTATATTTAGCATCGAATGCCAAGAGGCAACCTTTCTAAGCTTGTTTCGATTAAATGTAGCAAAAATTTTCTGGAAACGCTTCGGACCGTCTCCCATAAAATTTAACCATCTAAATACAGGCTGCTGGTCGAACTGACAATAATACGTATGCATTCAAACAAGTGCACGTCTGCTCGGGAGGATATGTCTACTACGTACGCAGAAAAAATAAGTGCTGTCCAACCCGTGAATGCGAATGCGGCATTGATTTGAGTATCATGTCGCTTATTGTCCCGTGTTCAACCATAGTTTGTTATCAGTGACGCGCCACAAATCCTTGCAATTGAGCGTCTAGTGATCATTCCTCGAGGTGGATTTATACAATAAAATTAATTAATCTGAATTCTTGTCACCTGTATCACCTGTAGTTCCGTTGATCGTTGAGTGACTCGAGCGGGCGCCAGTAAATTTTCCATTTTTCCTTGTGGCCTGCAACAATGGCCCAGTGGGTTCTGCTCACTCTAGAGATTCGCGGAGCATCACACCTTTCGAGGCTTTTCGTGAAGAATCTGACCATCGGGTCGGTGGCCTTCTTGCAGTACGTTTGTCATCTCAAGAAAACCATTCGCTAACGGCTCTTTTCGATTGGGTTGCAGTTGTCGTTCATACGCACTACTTGTACGGTTCACTTTATCTCTGAGAGCTTGACGTATAGAACAGCATTTTTGATTTTTGATTGTTGCTGCTGGTCCGAGCTTCGAATCCCTTTCCTAGTCTCATAAGTCAAAGTGTAATACAATTACTAGTACACGATAATATTGTATATTGACACTTGCTACTACATGTATGAAAATATTCTTCATTGATCTTGAAGAATTTCTCCTAGGTTTTTCGCACAATGACCAAACGAAATACAGCGTTTGCGAGATTGCTTCAAACGTTACCAACTAGTTTGTAACCATCTGCTGAACAATAGACCGGCTCAAGACGGTTTAGCAAAGTTTCCGTCTGTTTATGTCGCGCACCAAACCTGATCTGTAAATTGTGCCTTCTCGGCAGGCACCAAAAATTTTCCGGTGTTGTTTGTTCCTAGTTTTTAGTAGTGATGCTTAGCTGTGGCTAGTTCATCGACCTTCCTGGTAAGCGCACGGTGCTTTAATAGATACCTTGTCACTCTCTTCAGGATTGTATGCGTTGCTAGTGAGCTTTTAACCGAACTGACAAAGATAAGGATCTGATCCTATTTCTCTGAAAGCAACTAAGTACTCTTATTGACATCAGTTTAGACAACATATCTGCCACCAGATAGCACACCGCATAGCTTCCCAGCTGTATGGCTGCGGATTCCATGAGTTACGTTTGTAGTTGGCCACAGCAGGAGCACTAGAAAATCGCATCGTAATAGCAAAGCAATATAAACATAAAATCTAATATACTACTGTGTACGTTCAAGAATAAATTTGAAAAGTTTTTACATGCAACCCACGTCTTTTCTTACTTACTTTCACACCACAAGGCGGATGAAAATATTCATGGAAGCGTTAACAACCATTATTCGATCTGAACGGCTTAGAGTAGGATATACGGCGGTGTGGCGACACTCAATTCTGGAACAAGATATGGATCCATTTTGGCCTCACAGTCGGCAAAATGAAAACGCAAAAATTGCTGTGGCCGAAATAATCCCTCCATTTCCAGAGATTCTTGTCGATTGTAGCGCTCACTAACCCCGATTCGCAGCCTGGAATTCGGAATCTACCGACTTCGTCCGTAGTTAACTGACCTTGCCAACGAATGGATTCCAAGAGTACACTGCATTCGGTACACATTAAGGATATGCAGAGTGCAATTTGCTTTTTTATACCCATATTTCATATGATAACTAGGATTCATATTAGCGAATGGAATTGAAATAAGAACCATTTACCTAGCCTATCAAGTTCCCTACCAATGAAGTAGCTCGAAAAGAAAAACTTTTCACTATTTTCAAAAAGAGCTCTTAGAGGGAAAAAGAGAGGCACGTGTGGCGCCGCCACAGCGACACTCACTTGAAATCGATCCCCGCGCCCATGGCCCACGAAGCCTTCCATCCCTCCAGGGTCGGCAAATTGGTATCAGATTTGGCTGGGAGGATAGCAGCACCGGCTCGATACATCGGCAGGCCACGCCGAGTTATTATAAAGGCCAGATATGCATTCAATTACCTCCAACGATACTTAGTGAAGTCGAGTGCATGGCGCATCCCCAGTGATTGATGAACGCCGAGAGCTTTATCCTTTTTTTTATCCTTGAAAACAGAGCTTTTACCCAGCGACGCCCAACACAACAACCGTCCGATAAGTTGTCAACAGATTAGAAAAGGTAAAAAAAAGCACTGCACGGCGAAATAAACCAGCAAAAAGTGTGTACATCGAAATCGAAATACACGGCTCGTAGCTTGCGGTAACGTATTTATGGAAATCAATTCGCATTGCCACGAAAGCGTAAATATCTCCATCTTCCATGAAACGATGAACTAACGAGAGCAGTAAAAGGGTCGTATCATTAGCCACAATTGGAATAAATCGCAAAAGTGGGAAATAAAGGAAGGTGATTACGAAAGTAATACGGCAACGGAAAATAAAAAGAAATCTGAGAAACAACGCTAAATTCAATATACAGAATGCCTAACCACGCAACAGTTTACCACCTCATCATGGCTAGGAGGTGTTCCTGGGTGTCGGGCTGCGATGTACAGTGAGGGATTCGTCCCTCTTATAAGAGTGTCCCGAGCTGAGAAGGAGTCCGACGTTCCCTTCAGGAAGTCTAGCCAAGACAAATCAATATCTGAATCCACCACTGTCCTGGCAATCAAACTAGGCGCGTGCGGTGTTCCACTGAAGGAGATCCGTCTCGGTACGACTACGAATATGCCGCATCGAGAGAACAACTGTGGACCACCAACGCGAATCATTGGCTCTGGTGAAGACGAATACGTCAAAACGTTAATCGAATAAACTTTATCACCAACTTCATGTAAGCCCAAAAATTTAAAACATGTTGGTTATCGTGCTACGCAGGTTAGATAAAGTTCGGTTAAACAGTTGTTTTGACAAGGCAAAGTAACACGGTTTCTTTCTGGACAAATTAAGTACCAACTTAACGACTGTAAATGGCTGGGAGGTTTAGTGGATCCTGGGTGGAGTCGAATTAGCGCTGTGCGCGGATAGACAAGAACACTGGGAAGAATTATTGGAGGAGTTATACG
Source organism: Angiostrongylus costaricensis (assembly GCA_900624975.1). NCBI lineage: Eukaryota > Metazoa > Nematoda > Chromadorea > Rhabditida > Metastrongylidae > Angiostrongylus > Angiostrongylus costaricensis. Next base: position 28,031 of record UYYA01004918.1, read on the forward strand.
GAAACTTGAAAGAGGAATGTGGTAGCAGAGAGATGCCCAACGCGTTAGAGTAGGTTTTCTTCCAGTGAAGGCCCAAATCATGCAAGATATTGGGTTGTTCAGGAATAAATGAGCGTTTTTAACAATGTTATTGAAAATGTCACAACTTCCTTCAAACAAAGCCTTATTAATTGAAATAACAACCACTTGAGCCTACACGTCTCTACTAACAAAAAATATTTATTTACTTCAATTGCATAAAATTTTGGAGTTCTGTTGAATCCGTTAGAGGACTTTTTGCGTCATCGTGAATGGTGGAACATTTTTCACGCAGGAAGTTGTCAAGGTGCTTGAAGATATGGTAGTCCGCAGCCAAAAGGTCTGGTGAATATGGGGTGTAAAGCAAATTTTCCTAGCTCAACCCGTTCAACTTTTGCAGCGGTGATTCGGCAAAATGAGGCCGGACGTTGTCATGGAGAAAGGATTGGTCGCTCTCTATTGACTAATGCCGGCCGTTTGTTGTTGGAGTTAACGGTGCACTTTGTCGATTTGTTGGCAGTACTTCACTGCTGTAATTGTTTCGCCCGTATTTAAAAGCCTATGATGAATTACGCTGGCTGCAGACCACCAATCAGTCACGATGACTTTTTCTGGTGCAATTTCGGCCTTGAGAAGTGCTGTGGAGCCTGATCGCAATCCAACCATTGAGCCGAACGTCGCCGGTTGTCGTACAGAATCCATTTCACGTCGAACGTCGTAATTCGATCAAGGAAAGGACCATTTTTGTTGAGCGGAATAACATCAGACGACACTTCAAAATGGCGATTTTTTTTACTATAGTTTAACTCGTGTAGCACCCAATTGTCAGCTTTTTGTCTTTCTTATGCGATTCGAGTGAGTGGAAATTGTACCATTGCCTTCGTCAAGCTGTTTTGCAAGCTCTTGGACAGTTATTCCCGTGTTTGCTTCCACTAATGTTTTTGATTCGTTGTCGTCAAGTTCACTGGAACGTCTGCGACTTTCCTTATCTTCGAGGTCGAAATTACCAGATCGGAATTTCCGGAGCCATGTTCGCCCTGTTGATTCATCAACACTACCTGCATTCCGAACTTCATTAATGTTTCGAGCCGTCTCTGCTGCACTGCGATCGAGTTTGAACCTAAGAAAGAAATTCTGACGAAAATTCCTTTTTTGAAATTTAAAATTGCAAACCTGAAAATTGGTAAGAAAAGACTAATTTTTGACAAATCATGAGAACATGGTTAGAAAGTGCACAAAATCGGCTTTCTAATGGTGTACAATATTGTAAAGTATAAAGAAAAATTTACTGGTGAAAAATAAATTAAACCAATAAATCTTTTAAAATGCTCATTTATTTCTGAACAACCTAATAATAACTTGAAAAGTCTTTGCTTCTTGTCTGATAAATGGCTTAAAAAAAGACATTTCCAGCACGAAGAATCGTAGCGTCGATTTTTTTCCTCTTGGCGCTTCATGATTGTGCCTACTATTGGCGCCCTATTCGATATCATTTGTAGAAATCACGACGATGATCGGAAAAGCAAGGTAATTTTAAAAGTTACAGACTCAAATCAGAAAACAAAAAATAGTCTGAGAATTCTTTGTAGATGTTGAAACTCGTTGTGAAGAATACTGAGTATCCTCCCGATGACACGCTGTACTACCATGAGCGCAACACGGAACTGAAAAGGGATGATGAACCAACGAAAATCGTGATAAGATTGTTATAAATGATAAGACTTTTTTCTCTAGAACAAAGGGTATTTCGCCGTAGAACGTGATACGCACCTACTCTACATGATTATTATGCATATTCCATCACCTACTGCAGTGTTAGAAGTGAGTTCTATCAATAAAACTCGTATGTCTTTTCATTTCTTGTTGGACCTTCGTTAAAAAAGTCTTGTGGCGTAAGGAACGACAGAAGAATTGAGCAATATGTTGCATTCTAAGTAATGCGTCTTCACCAACATCTCCGAACAGCGTATGTCAAAGTTTTCAACAGAACTAGTTAATTGGATTTCAGAAGGTAGAATCGCTTGGACGTTGAAGCCCTTTATGATGTGTGTGTAAACCGACTTTCCCTTCAGGGCCGTCCAACCAACTTTCAAACTCTCGGTTTACGTAGCAATATTAGGAAGCGGTCTCAAGAGGCAGTTGTATTCCCCACTGTTTTCAGTGTTGTTAATAAAGAATACCCTGAATATACCCTATACTAAGAATAATAAAAAACCAAGAAAACCCCTAAAAAAAAGAACTAAGAATAAGAAAGAACTAAGAATTATTAAGAATTAAGAATACCCTGAATATATAGAGTACCCTTCCATGCTCTGAAGGAGGCGATACGCCGAAACGTTAGCTACCGTTGTTTTGTATGTGTTATATTTGTGAGGAAGTAAAGGTGTGCTCAATAACATCCTCGTGATTGCTTTAAAAAAGAGAACAACAGGTTGTTAATAAAGGTATTTTCTCGAACGTTAAATAAAGGTGCTAACAAAACTCTATTTGCGATGGCTTTGAGGTTCGCTTCTCAAATTTCTCAAAGTTTCTAAAGAAAAGAACCTTTCTTGAAGGAGCCGTAGCTCAAACCTCACTTTGGTCTACTTAATAGTATTTATTGATAAAATAAGATTTATTCTTGTGTAGTCTATGTTTACGCTCCTCTGCAGCAGCCAATATTTCGGAGATGGTTTTCACAATAGAGTTATGAGTTTTTATGGGTGGTCATCACTGAATAAATACATCCTCTTATCGCTTCGTTTCACCGTATTCTATCGGTCACACAAAGAATTTATCTAACTATTCCACCTGAAAAATTTTCTTTCCTAAGATTTCTCTTAAAGTGTGCCTTATTCGTGCTATGTTTTCACTATTCCTTGTTATCTTCCCAAAATTGTATGGTTTGAATGATAGTAGTTTTTGGAAATTTAAACAGTTCCGTTTGTCACGAAAAATTAAGGTGAACAGAGGAAATAAAACGAACAGTTTCCGAGAGCAATGACGTCCAAAGATAGCCAACTTCTAAGGAGACTTTGTTCGCGATAAAGTAATAACTGTAGCACTTACAGTACTGCTATTGTCATTGTTCCTATGTGGTATATGTTTTCAATCAGAAAAAACAATGCAATTACTGAGCTAACATTTCTGCGATAGAGACGGGTGTAAGGCAGTGGTTAAAGTTGTCCACCACACACATGTAGCCTTTGGTTCGATCTCACTTCTGAATTCACTGGGCCTTCGATCCTTTAGAGATCGCTCAATTGCTACCAAACTTGTTTAGAAAGATAGCAACACTTATTCATATATCAGAAGAGCTCCGCAAGTGATTTTGTAGCCCAGGTAGACATTTAAACACCTCTAACGAGCCATTACTAAGTCGAGTGCATCTTTCAGTAACTGGTGACCTCTGAGTTTCTGGAGAGTTTATCATATTTCGTGTGATATATGCAATGATTAGCCGTCTTTCCCACTTGCAACCATTGAGAAAAAAAACCACCAAGTAACAATAAGGCCTTCAATAGGTAAGGCTCAGCCTCAATACCCAGACCTATCTGTCCGGATGTAAATATGGTGGCTTGCGACTAGGACTTTACCAACAAGGCAACAATCACTGTGATCAGTCACCCAATGTTTCAACAAGCCGAATTCGGAATATTTTTTACAAGCACAAAACGATGCATGGCGCTTGAATATAGCACTAATAAAACGGCGATCTAAAAAAATAAACGCATTGACTATTTAAGTAATGATCTTTCATTCTGTGAGGACTCCACCATTTCTACTGTAGGATTTCAGTGTTCCACTGACATTAAGTTCATATCTTTCCTGACAAAAAGGAAACGAAAAAAACATTACTAGAGACAGTGAATTTATTCCTTATCAGTTTTATTTTAAAAAAAAACTTCAACTTCGACTTAGCGAATGGGGAAGAGAAAATGAAAACATGCCTCGAAATATTGGCGTTTGGGAAACTAACACCTGAATAAAAACTCTGGAACATTTATCTTTGTGCTTTTCCCAGTGACGTTGATAATCACTTTTTTGAAACAGGAAATGTTTAGTTTTGCTAGTGGTTTGGATCCGTTTCACAGTGGCCAGTTCAGTTCCTTCCACTGGATTCACTAAGGACTGCCCTTTTTGTGAACAGTGTGTCTTGCGAGACTGTTTGGTCGGTAAAAGAAAAGTGTGTGAAGAAATTCTCATACATATACACTCAAGGTAGTACTACGGAAATACGTAGATCCTTTTCGAAGCAACGTAACGTTTTCCAAAGGTTCCGAAGATAGTTCCCAGGATCGACTTTCAATTAACCTCGGCGTTGAAATATGAATGTGTCGTTTTCTTGTTCAGCAATCGCGAGGTTTTTAAACAGCATACATTTACTTCCACAGAGAAACACAATACAATACAACAGTAGCTGACGTTTCGGCAGTAACGCCTTCTTCAGAACCTGGAAGGGTATACTGATATACAATCTACTAGGCCAAACGTTTCAATGACACTTACAAAAAGACGAAAAACTTGGTAATTACATGATCAACAGCTTCTCGAAAAACTCACCGCTTTTTTCCTGACTTCCAATGAGGAAGTTTAGAACAGCTGATTATAGTCGCATGTGGTTGACAACTGCACCATCCCACATCAAAAATTGGACGAGTCGTCAACCACATGCGACTATAATCAGGTGTTCTAAACTTCCTCATTGGAAGTCACGAAAAAGCGGCTCTGAAGAAGACGATACTGCCGAAGCGTCAGCTAGCGTTGTATTGTATTGTGTTTTTCTATGGAAGCTAATGTATGCTGTTTAAAAACCTCGCGATTGCTGAACAAGAAAACGACACATTCATGTTCCGGAGATATTTCGAAAGAAATCCGTAAACCTGTTAAGCCACGCCCTGGTTGCAACCCTGCCATCACTTAAAGTATGAAGGGATTTCCTTTAGCAGGTGTGCTTTGCTTTTTAAGCGAACGCAATGTGGTGAAAAATCCAAGACTTTTTCGAACTTTTTAGCGTACCACACTAAAAGGAAAAGTACGGCAGTTGGTGACACAGCACTTCACTTCAATTCATGAACCCAACTGGTCGCAAATATTTATTTTTTGGAAAATAGCGGCAGTGCACAAGGGTCGAAGGTTATGGAAAGGAACGACGTCAATCCACACACCTACTATGAAGAGCTACAACTAGCTTTCTTACTACACATTCCCGAATTCAAATCACTACATAGAACGTTCTGTCCGAATGCATTGTAAATCCGTGTGGCGGACTAAGGTCAGCCAGGAAAAGGATATTTATCAAAAAAAAACACAAGCCAAAACAAAACTAAAAAGCAAACTACAGTGGCAAAAGATAGTGTGCTCTAAGGATTTTACAAATATAGGAAAAATGTTAAGAGAATAAAAAGATCAAGGGAGCATTCAATAAGGAGGTAGAGACTCTTCCCCGTTATGAGCTCGCCTTTCATTTTGATCGGTCGTACCATCGGGTGGTGTACGCCACCGCAGCATTGAAATGCCAAAAAGTTTGTTCCTTATCATGTATAAAGTCGCCACGAAAGGCTAAAACTTAACATTCTGACTGGTGCTTATACAGCGACGTCACTTGAAATATATTGCAATACACACTGGGTCCATAGTTCTACCCGGAGCACCACGCCTACCAAAGCTTCCACCACTCTGGGTTAGGGAAATTGGTATCAGAGCCGTTTTTAGGAATAGAAACACTAGACTAATACAGTTTTAATCTAGAAATTGCAACCTAAACTATACTAAATTATGCCATAAGTTAAACCATGATTGACTAGATTACTATGAAAATAAATTAAATCATGTTCCACTCATGCATAGCAAATCGAATCCATGGTGCACCCTACTTCTATGAAGAAAAATAGTCTATTTATGTAGCTTCTCATATGCACATGAACACAGATTGCATAGCCTTATCATTTATCAAAGCTGGGTCATAGGATCAGTCCTAAATGATGCACTAACGAACTCGTTATCTAGAGGTCGTAGTATGAATCGCTTCCGCTATTTTCGTCTATGATTAATTTTCGAGAAAACGAGCCTAAAACCACTGGACGGTGGCCGCTCTCCACAGGCTGAATTGTGTCATTGTTGTACTGCCGATTTGATCGTAACACTAAAAACAATAAAACGCTGTAACCCACTTTGATTCCTGAGTCTTAAAACCGTATTTATAAGCGCTGGTTAAAATTTTTCTGTTTCTTCAAAAATGTTCCTTAGAAAGGTTGCTTTGGATTCTTCGGAATAATTAGTCTCGTTATTTGACCCGACATCAAATCTTTTTCGAATCTCGGCAATTTCATTCGTCTCTTGCACCCATTTGGCTTCGGTACTGCTCGATTTTTTTGTCGTCTCGACATTTTTAATGTCGATAGAGTGGATTTTTCTTGGAATTCCTGGACAGCTATGCTAGAACGCCCTAAGTCGTGACCACTGTGTGCCGACAGCCTCTTTGGATCGGAGAGAGTTCCTCCTAGAAAAGCCTGGTTAAAATTTTCCGACCATGCAAGGAAGTGAGGATGGTTGATATGACACAGGCTCGAGCGAGCCAACCACAAAAGATTTTTTACGATTCGACTCAATTCGATGCGAATACAACGACTGTAGGCAATCGCCTCTGATCATCGCGCGCGAGAAGAAGACGAAGAGGTCAAAACATTAGCCAAATAAATGTATGGCAGCAACCTCGTGATAGCCTGTAAATGACGAAAGCAGGCATGTGTATAATATTTCGCGGAATCTTTAACAACTTATTGCCCTCAATGTACCTTTTTAGGAAGAATTGAGGTTTTCTTGAAAAGTAGTCAAGAATTGTTCATGGCTACTTGCTATCGGAATGTGCCAGGTTGCGACTTACCATCACTACGTCTCCCCAGTGACAATGATTTTCTACGTTCTGGCAAAATTCATGATTTTTGGTCAGCATCGGCGCAATTTCTTGTTTTGACACTTCCCACTTTGAGTTCATTTATTGTGGGTCTTGCGGTCGCGCGTTGTTATGCAATAGAACTGTTTGTTTCATTTCGATTGATCTGCACCGGCCAAGGACATTATAACCCATGATGAATTCTGTCGACTTCATGCTTATACTTCCTTGTTAAAATGTCTTCGCTAGGATTTAGAAGTGCCGTACGTTATCGAACACGAAAGAGTACTTGCTTCTTCACAGAGAGAATTTTCCACATAATTCAGTTGATGTTCTCAATTCTTTCTGCACAATTCATGTAATTAATCCTAAAGAAATCTATTATAATTATAATTATTCGATACTCTCAACGTTGATCCGTCCTAGAGTGATGCGTCATACATTAATCAATCATCCTTGAAGTGATTGAATGCATATCTGGCCTTTACACTCGCGGTATCCTGCCGATGTATCAAGCCAGCGCTCCTACCCTCCTAGGCAAGTCTGGTAGCACTTTGCCATCCCCGAAGGGTTGGAAGGCTTGGTGAGCTTCGAGAGCAGGGATGTGTATTGCAGGGCCCATCCGAACGCTGCGCTACACGAGCCCCTTTCAATAATTACAGAATTATTCCATACCATTCTAAAAAAACTTTTATGAATGTAACGTGGAGCGATCACCATCCCATAGGAGTACGTTGTGTCTTTCGTTTTAGTAGACCATATTTCTTTATTTTTCGCCTCATCAATTCTCGTCTGTTAACTTTTCCTTTACGTATTTGTTATCCATTACTTGTCAATTCTCAATTTCTCAATAGATGGACTCAGCTGATCCCAGACGGGTGCGGTAGCAGTTTCTCAACGCCGGAGTGGTTGTGTAGACTTCGTGGACCCGTGGTGGCTACGATTCGAACCTGCGCCTTGGATGTAGTGAACCAGGTTCCGCCACCGTTCTGGTATCAAAGTCGCATAGTGGCAAATCTCCTTCTGATCCACAAGTGCTGTGACTTCCCGTTGTGATGACGACTTGGGGCACACTTTGACCAGGCTGTTCTCGGGATTCCAGGGAGCCACAATGGCTTAACCAGCAGATCTCCGAAAAATGGTGATTATGCTGGAGTCCGCACAACTAGTGAGAACGAGCTGTTCAAGTATCATGTAAGTATGCTGATTGATAAGTAGTGATAGCAGTGTTGTCCCTCTCGATGAGGTGGTGAACTTGATTTTAATGTTATTGTATGCTTGCCAGCCACCAAACTGTTCATCATTTCCTGAGTGGTTTTTCATCGAAGTGATATAGCTCCTTAGAGTCGTATAATCTTTTCGTTGTCTTCTAACCGGCGTCTATAGAGGTGGTGCCTGCGTTCACAACTACTTCTTCAACGTCTGCCCTCGTCACTGTCATTGAACATGCAGCTTTGGTCTAACGTAGCTTTTCATGAAAACCGAAACAAGCGTGCCAGGGTGCACACATACTGACCACGAACAATCCTATCTTGTAGGTCATAGGAAGTTTTGCCACTTTAACGGTGATTCCTTAAACACTAAAGTGTGAAGAGCAAATCGTTTAGCGTTAACGAGTCCTGGCAGAAAGAGCTATGTATTCGACTTCATCAAGCATTGTTAAGATGGTTGAGTGCATATTTGGTACATGAATTGAATTGCAATCACCTACCAATGTGCCAAGCCAGTATTTTTATACTCCCAAACACTGGGTGTTGTAGGGCGCCTCCGACCATTGCGCCACACGACTACAATGTAGCACTACAAATTCGCCGTTGAATTAAATTTTAAATACATTTCGATCTAAAATTTGCATGCGGATTTAAAACGTAGTGATGTTAATGTTATAAGTGAATGCGTCCCTAACACGACTCATTAGTAGGCTTACACCAATCTTTGACATATTCCATTAAAAACGCAAGTGCGGTGATCTTAAATTCTTGGATGGAACAGGTTTCTAAGAGAAATGTGACATCAACAGATAGATTTGATTTAAGTGCATTAACGTGCTGCCCTTCATGGTTCACCTCTTAAAAGGCGACGAGGATTTATTTGTTTAACAAGATTTCATGTAATGCCGGTTTGTTTACCTCTGAACTGTTGGTGTAACGAAGAAGTTGTCAGTGACGGGATCCGAGAAAAACTAGACACATCTTCACGAAGGAAGGGGATAATGAGCCGCCATCACATAGGACTTGTGGATCCCTATAATTTTTTTTTCGATTGGTTTCAACCATGATGGTTTTCGTATTTCTTATGTATGAGTTCGGCCACTACTTAAGGATCTTTGACTTCTTTATGAACCTAGGATAACCGCGCTGAGTCGTGCAAGCATCTTCACCACAGGCCTTCACCAAATTTTATAGATAGGATAGAGCTTTCCAAAAAAGTGGGATACCTATTTTCCGATCTGCGATGGATTAGGAGGTTCGGCTGCCTTTGGACGAAGTTGAACCAGGAATTTTGACCTATTGCTGAAGGGCGTTATTACCTCCAAGCTATCCTTTCCTATGAAAATTCCTTTAGTAGTTGCGTGGGATTGTATCGCAACGTGGTGTGAATTTTCTTGGTGAAAGTGCTTTATCGTCTGAGACGTAAAGACGCTCCATCGCTTCCCGAGAGTCATACGGAAATGTGACCTTCGTCGTAGACGTAACGCTTCGTAGACAAAACAGCAACTGGGTAGCGATCGTGTTTACATGATTGGCGCGTGATCTCTTTAAATTACGATACCGACATAGTTCAGAATGCTATTAGAAAATTTGTCGCAAATGGTTTATATGTTGAAAGGCTAGATCAATGTAACCACATTTGTTTCGTTTTCATATTTGAAATCATCTCGTAGGATGAATATCTACACTCCGGCAGGAGGACTCTTCCAAACACATGTCACCTGGGAGGACATAGAAACAGATATGAAGAGAGAACTCGACACCGTCGCCTCATTCGGACCGAACAAAATCGCGAAGGACATTGGCGATGGCAATGTGAGCAAAGTTGGACCTTATGCTTTTGCTTTACACCAATTTATTTTAATAATGGAAAAGTAAAAACGAAAATAACAATCATTAGAAATGGAACAACCGCTTAGTTAGTCAATCCTTACGTACTTTTAGAAAAAAACATGTTTGCTAACAATAAAAAGGATAAAGCTCTCTACGTTTATCAATCGCTGAGGGTTGCACCAGGCATTCGATTTCACAAAGTATCGTTTGAAGGTGACTGAATGCACATCCAGCCCTTACAATGACTCGCGGTGGCCTACAGTGCATCGGGCCAGTACTGCTATCCTCGGAGCCAAATTCGGTACCAATCTACCGACCCCGGAGGGATGGAAGGCTTGGTGGGCCATGAGTGTGCCGGTCGATTGCAAGTGTGCTGGACGGCGCCTCCAGCCACTGCGCCACATGCGCGCTTTTGCTAGCCATATTGAAATTTATTTCGTATTTTTTTCGAGCAAACGCGAGGTGTTATTACTCTTTGCTCACGATTAAGCTGACGTTTCGGCGGAAACCGCACAGAAATCACATGGAAGTATAATGTGTCCCTCACATCAGAAAAGCAGTTTTATATACTGCCCTATATCACGCGTGATAATGAGGCATTCTTCCCTGCGGTTCATTTTCGGATTTCTGCAATTAATCCAGAGTGCCTCGAGAGTTTTTCGCGCCTGTGTTCTTGATTCGCGTGCGAGGATCGTGACACATACTTCGAAGTCGTCCCCGTTATGTGTCTGGGTCCTATGCGTGCCTAGCGGGGTATTTGGTCTATTTTTGCCGGCAAGGTGTTCCTTCATGCGGACACAGAGGGGTCTACCCGTTTCGCCAATGTATTCGTCCCCACACGTCTTACAGGAGATCAGATAAACTATACCCGAGCTCATGCAATCACCGTCTCTACCACTGGGGCAAATTATGCAATTTTGAGTTGCACATAGACGGTCATATAGGCGGTTACGAACTAGCTGGCGCTTAAGATTACTCGGTGGTATTTCAACTACGCTCACCGAATTCTCTAAGCCCGCCCTTCTTAAGCAGCGTTTTATAGCTGTACTTATATCATTTGAGATGAAGGGTAGGATAAACGGAACCTTTTTATTGCTAGTGTTGTCGTTTGGGAACCTAGGATTTTTCCTACACCTATCCTAAGCTACAGTTTCGTAGCCATTAGAAATGGCTATTTGCCGTGCCAAGTTCCGGGACTCCTCTCTCTGCTCTCTTCCCGTGCACACGTTGGTTGCTGTTCGAAACATGTTTCTTATAAGCGTCCTTTTCGTGTGCGAGGGGTGAGAGGAGAGGTAATGAACCAAGATGTTTTTACTACTTAGCTTTCGGTACCACTTTGTAATGTAGCCATTTTCTGATAGGTGAATTTGTACGTTCAAAAATGGAAGCCATTTTTCTTTCGGCTTTTCTCGGGTGAAGTTGATATACTCTGACTGTGCGTTTAACAATTCGAAGCATTTGTCCATTTCCTCTTGTGTTGAGCNTGCGCAGTACGTAGACGATCCAGAAACATCTGGGTATTCGTAAGATGGGCTGGAATGTGTTTCAACAACTGGTTAAATATTAGGATTAAAAACCATGTTATCCTCTCCGTTGGCCCGTCTACGCAGCTAATGATAGGTCTAACCTTAAATAGTGATGGATCGTTAGACGCAAGATCATCGCTGGATACTAACTTATGAGTTTTTATAAGTACAAGACGGGGCATGTTGGTAAGTCAACTTTAAGTTGAGAGATAACTGATGGTTTTAAAACAGCAGCCCTTGCCATTTTGGCCCATTCGTGGTTTAGTTTTCGGTATTTACTTTTTAATTCCTCCTCAGATGATGGGCGATAAAGCGAAGCATCCTCAAGATGCTTTTTCGTTATCTCCATATCTAACTGATGAGGAATTACGACAAACTCTCCACCCTTATCACTAACGGAAAGTCTTATAGTTATATGTCTTATGGTCTCTTATACCCCGCTAGGCACGCATAGGACCCAGAGACATAACGGGGACAACTACGAAGTATGTGTCACGATCCTCGCACGCGAATCAAGAACACAGGCGCGAAAAACTCTCGAGGCACTCTGGATTAATTCCAGAAATCCGAAAATGAACCGCAGGGAAGAATGCCTCATTATCACGCGTGATGTAGGGCAGAATATAAAACTGCTTTTCTGATGTGAGGGGCACATTATACTTCCATGTGATTTCTGTGCGGTTGGTCTCTACGTGACATACTTAGTGGAAACCTCATAGGAAGCGGTGTGTGTGCAAAGCTGTGTTTAAAGTGATTGAAATCTTGGTTTAGAGTTTCTTTGTTTGGTTATGGAGGCGTCTGGCCGAGTGAGTTGCTATCAACTTGACCTTTCCAGGCTCTGAAGAAGGCGAAATCCGCCGAATCGTCAGCTTAATCGTGAACAAAGAATAATAACACCTCGCGTTTGCTCAACAAAAATTACTTGATAAATGCCGAGGTTAATAGAAAGTCGGTCGTGGCAGTTACTGCAAGATGAAATTTATTTATTTCCTTCATAGTGATTGGCAAATTTTGGTGTTAGGTCAAAACTACAGTTTATCTGGTCCGCTTGTTAAAAAACTCAATGAAGCTTTTTAATGCTTAAAGTTTGTTTAAAATGAAGCTGAGTTAATACTAATAACGGTAGGATAGATCAAAAGAAAAACCACCTTATGAAACGCAGTCACATAGAAAAAAATCGAAATGGATAGTTGTTTAAGTAAAGAGAAGCATCGTACTTCCATGTTGGGAATTCAATGAAAATGGACAACAGCGCGTAGAAAGAAGTGTGGAAATTAAGCGGGGGAGAAGAGGCTGTATTCGAGCTTCTCAGAGAATTCACTGAACAGTTTAGTCAACAAAACTGCAGGTTTACCTTCTCACTCGACAAAGAGGACTACATAGTTAGGACCTCTGAAAAGTGAAGCAAATGGACCAACGAAGTGATGGACAGACCACATCAAACAACTAAATTAACAGGTGGAAATGATTTATCACTGGATGACGTTCGTAGAAGTCAATGCGTTTAAATAGACAAGCTGCGTGGATGCCGATCACAAATTCATTAAACGATTGTAAATAAAAAAGGGGCTTGAATGGCTCGTGATAAAAATGCCCTATTTAATTTACCCTAGTCACATTTACATTTATTAAACCAGCGAATTAAATGCATTTCATTTGTATTAACGAAATATTTTTGGTGTTTTATTAAACAACGGCAAAAGGAAATCCAACGTCTTCGAGGTAAATTCGGACTATACGAATTGGGATATAGTTACTGGCAAAACTTCAAATGATCAAACTACTGTAGCGCGCATCAGTAAAGTTTCTCTGTTTTCTATCAACCTTTATCAATCTTTGTTTTGGATTTTCTCTTCTATTTTTATGAGATAATGATATTTAGAGTCAGCTCACCAAGCTCTAGTGTATGCAGTTATGATTTTCGACCATACACAGTCCTTGGTGTAAACGACTCACGTAAACGTGTTACACTCACATGAACGAGCCAGATGAAACTGATCCCATCCCATGCATCTAAACACGACAGCACGTCTAGTTTGATTCGCATTTAGACCACCACTTCTAATTGTTACTAAAATATACACCACGTAACCTCATGACTTAGTTGTGATAAATACCACGATTTAGATCCACAGTTTCTTCCGAACATTCCAAAGGTTTACCATCTCATCGTGGCTGGGAGGTGTTCCTGGGTGTCGAGCTGCGATGTACAGCGGTGGCATTCATCTTCCCAGCAGGGTCCCCTAACCTAAGAAACAGTCCAACGATTCTATCAGGAATCACAGATAAGAACCGATATCAGGATCCACTACCGTCCTGGTAGCAGACCAGCAGCATGGTGGCAAATCTCCCGCTGATCCACAAGGACGGGGACTGCTTGTGGTGGTAGTGGCCTACAACAGAATTCGGCCTAGCTTACTCCAGGGAAACACAGTAGCTAAACCTAGGTGCTCATACTAGGTGCTTTCACGAAGAACCCAACAATTTCAAAGGTTCTCCTTACTTATATTTTTTGTCTGGGTTTTAGTGAAAGCATAAGTATAAGGGTTGACCGGGTGCGCTAGCAATTATTTGCCAATATGAAGACCTAAAAGTTTTCCCACAAAGCCAAATTAATGGTAATTAAATTCTCAATAATACTGTCAATCATTTTTCATTATCAAACATACTCAGCAATTCTTTCCACTTTTGTTCAGCAAACACGAGGTGCTATTCCACTGAAAAATAACCTCAAGTGGAAGAGTTTGACGAGAACTTAATATCAGCGACTTTTCATCAAGTTTGAGAACTGAGAGCTGATTAAATTAGGAGCTAAAATTTTCTCCATAGATCAAATTGGCATCACTTCGATCGTATAAACCTAGAAAAGTCCAATTCTCGCTTTATACTTAACGAAAAAAAAAAGTAGGTTTTGCGTATAATTTTGCTATTTCCAGGGCTTTATGTCGAAAATTTTGCTCATTGATCCTGACTGGCAGCACAAGGACAAAGAGCTTCCGGAGAAATTCGTAGTGAAGGTAGGTTGAGAGCTCAGTCCGATATCACATTGTAAACCTTCTGTGAGTGCAACAAATCCTGTGCTTTCTTTACTAGAAGGAAAAATCAATAAAAATTTTTTGTATCGCCAGAAAACTGTTCTTGAAAATGTCATTTCAGACCTTTATTGGGAATGAAACAGGAAAGACATTCAAGATGGCTATTATTTGGCTGATCATAATGTCGGTCTGTGCAAATCGTCTTATTTCACTCGTTGTTGTCCACGCACTCTCGAACTTCAGCCCACAGTTACAATTTCTGCATGAGGGTCACCACGCATGAGTTATGGTGTTCCCGCTCTTGAGGCAGAGTGTTATAGAAAGTGTAAAGACAATGCTTTTTTTTTTTCGACTACGAGTTAACCTGATAAGCAACTAGGAAATAGTTTATTTAGGAATAAGTGAGCGCTTGAAATTGTTTGCTGGTTTAGTGGACTTTTTTATCAACAAAATATTTCTCGTACCTTGCAACATTACATATCATTAAAAAGCTAATTTTATCCTTCTTCTGAGAGTTTTTACATCTTGTCAAAAGTTACTTTATTTTACCATTCTTTAACTTTGCAATTTTAGACATCGGAAACGAATTTTCTTCAAATTTTCTTTAACAAGTTCAAACTTGGTCGTAGCGTCGCAGACACTGCACAAAAGTATCAGTAAAGTTTGGGGTTACCGCAACAACAACGACCAGCATTGGTAATAGAAAAAGAACAATACTTCTCTGCGATAACTCCCAGCCTCACGTTACGGAACCAGCGATGCAGAAGTTCAGCGAGTTAGGCTACGAAACTTTGTCTCATCTGCGATATTCATCAGACCTCTCGCCTACCGACTATCACTTCTTCAAGCACCTTGGCAACTTGCGCGAGAAATGCCTGACCAGCCTCGATGATGCAAAAAAATGCCTTCAACAACTTCATCGCTTCCAGAACTTCGGAATTTAATGCCACTTGAATAAGTAAATTTATTTTCCGCTAATATGTGTACATTCAAATGGTTTTTATTTTGTTTAACAAAGTTTTGTTTCAAACAAGCCATGATATTTTAAATAACATGGGCAAAAACGCTCATTTATTTCTGAACCTCCTACTGTATGTATGGAACTATTCCGGTTACGATCTAAACAACAAATTAATAAGACTGATTTGCTGTTTTTCATCAGAAAGCAGACATAAGGTTGCTATGGTAAAATTTATTAGCACACAGTAGCTGACTTTTCGGTTTCGCCTTCTACGTTGATATGGAGAGGTCAAATCGACCTGCAACCTACTCAGGTAAACACTTTCATAAGCCTAGCAGATAAGACTTAACACATAAACTTGTATTCGCATAATAAACAGCTTCATTTAAACACACAGCGCTTTATTATTGGCAAGTAAAAGGATGAAAGCATCTGTCGTTGGAGGTGATTGAATGCATATCTGGCCTTTACAATGACTCGCAGTGGCCTACCGATGTATCAAGCCAGTGTTGCTATCCTCCTGGACAAGTATGGTAGCAATTTGCCCTCCCCGGAATGGTAGAAGGCTTAGTTAGCCACGAGCGCGGGGATCGATTCCATGTAAGTGTCGCAGTGGCACCTCCAACCATTATGCCGCACACGCCTTATTCTTGGCAAGTATTCCTATTAATTGGTGGAGAGCAGCCGTACAGAATTATACATGGATGAGGAACCTACCCGGGTCAGGTCATTGAATCAGCCTGGGATAGGAAAGATTACGCGTGTTAAAAGGACACTCCTCCTCGCTGTTCATTTTTGTATTTTTGGAATTGATCCAAAACGCTTTAAGAGTTTTACACGGTGATATCTTAGATTCCTGTGCGAGGATAGTGGCTTCTACCTTAAAATTTCCTTCGTTGTGCTTTTGCGTCCTATGCGCGCCTAGTGGAGTGCATGGCTTAAATTTAGATTTACTGACTAGGTGTTCTTTTATGCGGACGCAGAGTGGTCTACCCGTTTCGCCAACGTAATCGTCCCCGGTCGCTTCACAAGAGATCAGATAGACTGTACCCGAACTCATGCAATCACTGTCTCTACCATTTGGGCAAATTATGCGGTTTTTTGTTGTACATAGACGGTCGTATAGGCGGTTGCGAACTAGCTGGCGTCTTAGAATGCCCGGTGGTATTTCTATCACTCTTACGGAATTCTCTAGACCGGCCCTTATTAAGCAGCGTTTTATAGCTGCACTTATTTCGTTTCAAATAAAGGGCAACAGGAACGGAGCATTGTTTTCGCTAGAATTATCGCTCTGGGGCGTGGTTTTTCCTCTACGCCTATGCCGAGAAGCTACAGTTTCATAACCATTTGAAATGGCTATTTGGCGCGCCAGTTTCGAAGATTCTTCCTTCTGCTCTACCTGTGCACACGCTGGTGGCAGTTCGAAACGTATTTCTTATAATCGCCTTTTTAGTGTGTGGGATGAGCGGAGAGGTAATGAACCACTATATTCTTACTCCTTTGCTTTCGGTACCATTTCGTAATGTAGCAGTTTTCGGATAGGTTAATTTGGACGTTTAGAAATGGAAGCCAGTTTTCTTTCGGCTTCTCCCTGGTGGGCTTTATGTAGCGTGACTGTTCTTCCAATAACTCAAAATCTTTTTACATCTCCTCTTGTGTGGTACACCCTGCCTTTAAAAAGAATAGGCAGTAAATAAAAAGGTAAAAATTGTGATATAACTATAGCCTCAGCTTAACTGAGTTCAATACCGAATTGGGCTCCCCAGAACAATCCCGTTAGCAAGTCATTGCTGATGGTAATGGTGGATAACAACTAGGTGAGACAAAGGCGAAACGAAAGATTCGCATGGTGTGGCGTTGAACACGTTGTCCCGGGAAGGGTAATGGCTTGTTCGTGCCCCACCGCAGACACCTGTGGTCCGGTGTTTTGCAAATCTCTCAGCATTATAGAAGTTATAATTCGC
Source organism: Angiostrongylus costaricensis (assembly GCA_900624975.1). Taxonomy (NCBI): domain Eukaryota; kingdom Metazoa; phylum Nematoda; class Chromadorea; order Rhabditida; family Metastrongylidae; genus Angiostrongylus; species Angiostrongylus costaricensis. The sequence goes on from UYYA01004918.1 coordinate 45,453, forward strand.
AACATTATTTGCCATTTAAAAAAATAGGCAATAAATAAAAAGGTTAGGTTTAAACATAATTTTAGGAGGATCTTGAGCTGCTAAATCGAAAAGCAATACGTTTATTACTCCTTCGTGTTGCTCAACAAGCTCGCGGATGGCTTGCATTGCGGTGTCATTCGACACTTTAGTGTGAAGAGCGGTGATGTCGAAGGCATCTATCACGTACGCGCTGTTGGGCTGCGCAGTACGTAGGCGATCCAAAAACATCTGGGTATTCGTAACATGGGCTGGAATGTGTTACAACAACTGTGTAAATATTAGGGTTAAAAACCACGTTATCTTATCCGTTTGCCCGTTTTCACAGCTAATGATTGGTCTGACCTTAAATAACGATGTGTCAGAGGACACAAGATTATCGCTGGATACCAACTTATGGGTTTTGATAAGCAAGTACAAGACGGGACATGTTGCTAGGTCAGCTTTTAGTTGAGAGATAACAGGTGGTTTTAAACCTTTAAACCAGCGGCCCTTGCCATTTTGACCCATTCGTGGTTCAGTTTTCGGTATCTACTTTTAAACTCCATTTCAGATGATGGAGGATAAAGTGAAGGGTATTCAAAACGTTTTTCCATTATATCAACATTTAACTGGCGAGGAACTACTACAAACTCTCCACCCTTGTCACTAACTGATAGTCTAATAAGTCTAATTCTAAGTCTATAGTCTAATAGTCTCTAGTCTAATTTTTTATTTGCTGCTTATTCTTTTTAACGCAGGGTATTTTGCGAAATATAGTTATTATAATGCTGAGATATTTGCAAAACTCCGGACTGCAGATGTCTTCAGTGGAACGCGCTATTGTCCTTTCCGGGACGTAACGCGTTCACCACCACACCACCACACTATGCGGGTCCTTCGTTTCGCCTGTCTCTCAGCTAGTTCTATCGATCTTTTTGCCATCAGCAATCACCTCTCAACGGGATTGATCTGGGAAGCCCAAATCGGCGTTGAACCCAGTTAAGCTGAGGCTATAGTTATAATCACAATCTTAACCTTTTTTATTTACTGCCTATCCTTTTTAACGGCAAGATATGTAGCGAAATATAACTATTACAATGCTGAGATACGATATAATAGTCTAATAGTCTTCGGTTTTATTAGCTCACGAACCTGGCACATGCCAGATTCTTGCTCAGTTGTGAGGTTGGAACTAGACTTTCTCACACGATAGTGATTAAGGATTTTCAGAGTTTCGTTCGAAAATATGCGCAATTTGATATCTATTTCATCGTTAAGATCCTGCTGTCTAATGAACGATCGTGGAGAAGGAGGTGGTGGTAATGTCCCTACTTCTCGTTGTCCCTTTCCTTTTCGCGTTTCAATTCTAACATTGCTGCGAAGTCGATCTTGAAGCTCGTGCAGGCTGCACGCGATCCTAAGCAGGGTTTCTTTAGAAATGGGTTTCGCTGGCAAGCAACTTGAATCGAATACTAATAGCACGCGCGTCAAGGGAAGAGTTATGCCTCCTAACACGGTGACCCTCGACTTTTCTCGCACGTTATCGACCACATTTTCACTGCTAGCACTTTCGTACACGTTTCTGCTTTGTTTAACTGAAAATGGTTTTTGCGAATGATCTAGTAAATTTTCAATTCAGTGACCTGAACCAGGCACAGTCCTCGCCTATTTATTACTCTATCCGACTGCTCTCCACCCACTAGAATACTTGCAACGAATAAACGATGGGTGTTCAAATGAAGCTGTTTATTATGCGAATGCAAATTTATGTGTTAAGTATTATCTGCTAGGGTTATGAAAGTGTTTGGCTGAGTAAATGGCGTCTCAATTTGAAGTTTTCAGGCTCTAAAGAAGGCGAAACCGCCGAAACGTCAGCTATTATATGCTAATAAGTTCTATAATACTGACTTAGTTCCTGCTTATTGAAAAACATCCAATTGTCAATCAATGACCAGGTTAAGAGAAAGTCGGTATTGGGAATTAATGAAGCTAATTTAACAAGGGAGCGCATAGCGTAGTATGATCCCATTTGTTATTCAGATAGTCCAATCAACTCAGGGAGTAGTTCGACCGCTCACCGAACCCACTAAGCCTTTGATCTTTCGGAGCCGAAAAATCTGTAGTGGATTTTTCTGGGACAAGATCACTCGCTCTTATTCATGTGGAAACGCACTAGTACGGATGCCTCAGAATTCCGGCGAGAATGGCATTGAACTGCATTCAATGACGTTGGTGACGAACGCGAAGGAATCTTCAAGCATCGACTGGACCCAAACGCAGAAAAAGTTTGAAGATTGGGTAGATGATGGATACGAGGAACTGAATCGAATGCAAGAAGCGCTGGAGCCCCAGCAGTGTGGTAATGATGATGCCAGGTCATTGTAACGAAATGGTTAGCGGCGAAGTGTAGCGTTTCAGATCGATGTAGAATATTAGCCACGCGGGTCTTTTAGTTGTTGTAGTTGATCTACCCAGCCTCAAACTTGGGTAATTAAACCTTCATATACATAAATGCAACAATAATAACATGATAGTAACTATAGAGAAGTAATGGTAGAGGAATGAGACAAGTTAGAGCTCTGAGGTGCTAAGGCCTGTAGTGAAGTGAGGCTAACAATGAGGCAATGGCATTCAAACATTGTAATACCATTAACACAATATTAACAATAATAATGAGATTACAACGAAGTAGCCTTTGCTTAACCGTAAGCGATGCCGCGCCGCGTCTATTCGCGGCCGGCGCGGCGGCTGAGGGAGACAGTATGCTGGGGGCGGAGGGAGGAGACTGTATGCCGCGCAGATGGAGACAGTATGCTGAGGTGGTGAGGGTCACAGACTGGCTATGTTTCGGCCAAGCTAAGATTTCAACATTATAGCCATGAGGAGCATTTTAGTGAATCGATGAGGACTGTAAGTTACATGAGCGTTGACGGTGCTATGGACAGTGAATGATGAGTCATCTACGGAACACAGTCAGGCGGCTGGTCGTGAATAACGCTATGTCAGCAACGTGAACTTTGAGCATCGATGGGTGCCACCATTGCCTAAGGGTAAGGGCCAGTATGATAAGTGGCTACAAAACCGATAGGCCTATAGCGGCTTAGCAGAATACACAGCATAAGTTGGCCGCTTAGCGGCATTGTACACATTGCGTGTACATTGTGGGAGGAATGGTACATGCCACCGATGGCGTTGCAAACAGAACGCATTTGGTAACACCCGCCACTACTGACGTCGCACCGTAGACAAGCTGAGAAACAAGATACAATAATCTGCTGATCACTGAAGGATGAATGTGAATGTGTGAATGAATGTGATTGAATAAGAATGAATGACTATGACTAAGAATGAGTTGAGGTGATTGAGGATGATTGAGGATGATTGAGGATGTGGTTGTGAGGAGCGGATTATCCGCGCTACCGATCGGGGGTAAGGTGAGTGATGGCATGTCTCCGCCTTCGAAGGCACCTGGCTTATATCGGCTGCAGGAGCCGCGAGCGTATGCAACCGCGGTTAATCTGGATTGTTGATCCTGGACCGCACTGTACCTAACTGTCTGAATCGCTATTGTGCCAAATGCGGTAAGCTAATAGGACGTTGATAAGTGGAGACATCTGGTTACGCCTCCTTCGGATAAGCCATCGTCGCTATGCTACTGAAGTCAAACCTGAATCGCTATTGTGCCTGAAACATTGAACATAATTGATCGAGAAGATTATAAAAGGTTACATTGCGGTGTTTGATGTGCGAGTGCGAGTGCGAGGAGGCTATATATGGACTTCAAATACTATTATTTAGATAGATAGAGAACTTTCCAAGGGAGAAGTTCTGTATAGTCATATCGTAATGAAAATATTGGTTAGGTGATATCACTTGTATTGTGTATAATGTCCTTAATCATTGACTAATTCCTGCTCCCGCCATCAGATTTCATTCGTCCTCATTGTGTGTGAAAGCCGCTTACAGGCTTACACATTTAGTCCGAAAAGTATAGCCATGTTCGTGTAACGGCGTTTATTTTAGTGTTCCTTTAAAGACAAAAGCAGCAAAAACTGGTCCGTTTAGTCGTGCCAAGTCCAACTTTGTCTAGACTTTTGGCTTTGTGGAAGTACTTCCTCAAGAGACGGTACTGGAGATGAACTCTTGTAGCATTCAATGAGCTTCCAGCTGCCTGATGCAGTAAATCAAATGGGAATGCTAAAGCACTTTACTATTACCCGTATTAGTTATAAAAAAGTAGAAAACTTAGAGGTTTCAAAAGTTATCACTTTGTCCAGGTCTACCTTTTCCTATGTTATTTAGATTCTCACTCAATTGGTCATGCAACGGTTCACCAAGGAAATAGCAAAAGAAAAGAACATCGAGAACAAATTTAGCAATCCAGAATTCAAGGCCACAATTGAATACCACCAGAAACGTGTGAGTAAAATAGAAAAAATCACTCGGAGTCATACTGTTTCGTTTCGTTGATTTCCTAGCTCAATCATTCAGTGTCATAACACCGAAGTGACTGTCTACAGTCATCTGATTCATATGACCGAGAAAAAATTTCCACTGCCGAAGGTTTGGTGCTCACTTTTTTTGTTTTTCTAACAAAATTTTATAATAAATATAGCAAAGGTCTTATCTCTTCAGCTTTTGTCTGGCGTATTTTGTCTTCGTTCATCTTTTCCTTGTTTCCTTCATCTGCAAAAACTAGAGTAAAAAATAATAAAGGGATAAATATATGAATCATAATCAAGCATAAAAGATTATTGATGCAATGTTCCATTGGAAAGCGAGGGTGGTGCAAAAATTATTACTCTGTTAAAGTTTTTGCGCTTTCGCCTTCTTCTGAGCCAATGATCCGAGTCGCTCTAGTCAAGTCCACTGTCGTTCGTTCTCGAGATGTGGGTTTCTGTAGTCGAACTAAGTTCTGTGAAGTGGAATGCTGCTTGAAAGAGGTGATGAGTGACGAGTCAATATAAAGGAGCACGAGTGAAGTTACTTTACTCGAGCGATGCTCACTCCGAAATCCATGTGACTACGAACACTCATAATGCGAGAACAAACAGCTATGAATAATCGACTCTCATCAGTGAGTGTCTGAAGAAGGAGAAGGCGTCGAAGTGCAAGCCGAATAAGATTTTTTAAGCAAATCCTTTGATAGCCTAACAGTGGAGCGATGCACTTGTTCCAATACCATTTCGTAGTTAAACGGAAGTCGGTTAATAGAACAACAGAGGGTGGTTCGTTAGTGGTACCGTGTATTATTGAAGAATTCGAAGAATTGTCTTTCAGATTTTCTTTATGAAGAAATTCTCCGAAAACAACCCACTAAAGGGATATATCATCATGGAGTATTTGGACAAACTGAAAACGGTGCACATCTATGAAAACGTGACAACGGGAACTGTGAAACAGGTGATCGTCGTCTTTCTTCCTGGAAGCATCCGATATTGTTCTTCAATCCACGCCAGGGTGTTCAGATTCTTCGAGCGATAGCTGTACTCGAAGCGATGTCCCTTGATTTTTCTCTACAAGAAAAGGATGAATTCATGGATAAACCGTTCACTGGAATTTGTGGAGCTTTTTTCAATAAAGAGGTTGCAGTCACTGCTACCTATCAGTATTTCATTGTTTTGTTAATATAGTTCCTGGGCGTTTTTCTTGACCAATGAGGATCTATCTAGACACTCGGCAACTTGATGGAGATTTTGCGCACCTTTATAGGACATCTGTCAAGTAAATTTGACCGACTAGAGAAGGCTCTCCTACATCTGGTGGATCTTGAATGGGCGGATAGATTACCCGAAGAAATTGGTGAGCAAGAAACAAACGCTGTAGTTCAAGTCAATCAATTCATTAGATCTGTATTACTTGGAAAATATCATTTTGCTAAAAAGAAACTATTAATTCAGGTGCACGAAAACAGAAAAAAATCTTGCTTTTTTTAGAAACAGATTCCATTGCTACTTTTACCATAGATGCTTCAGGTATGCGACCTGTTCTCTGTCACGGAGACCTCTGGTCAATGAACATTCTCTGGAGGACAAATAAAGATAACCTCAAAATAGCCGCTGTTATCGACTTTCAGGTTTTGTTTTGATGTCTTCGTCACTTCCAGCAAATAAGGTTGAACAAAACATGAGTTATTTAGTTAGAAGGCACTGATTAAACCACATCGTAGCAAATGCAGCATAAGACGAGGAGGAAGCTCTCGGCGTTGATCATTCTCTGAGCGATGCGCCATGCATTCGACTTCATTAAGCATCGTTTGGAGGTGATCGAATGCATATTCCGCCTTTAGAGTGACTCGCGGTGGCCTAACGATGTATCGAGCCAGTGCTGCTATGTCGTTTATCACGTTAATTTCCCGAACTACACGGATATAGTTGGATCTTTCTGAGACATTCAATCCGTTGGCCATTAATGGGGTATAAGAAACCAATCCGTTCCTGAAGAACGCCGTTTCCGTGAAATCTATTCAAAGATCAATCTTTCTACAAGCGTTATCAAAGCCGGTTAACATTCGTTCTGCCTGGCAAGTGTTTGGTGCTATAAGAGCGATATCGTCAGCACAGCGAAGATGGTGTTATTGCCGGCCATTGCTTTTCACTCCGATGTTGTCACGATCAAATGTTCGCATGATGTTCTCGAGGGTGGCGCCTTGCCTAACTCACCTTTTGACGTCAGTGTTAATATCGTTGTAGAATGGTGATATATTGATTGTGAAATCTTTGTGAGGCGGTGAGAGGAGATTTATCTTTTTTTACTGGTGACAACTATGACATTTTAAAACCTTTCTTTGAATGCGTTAGTGACAAGCTTCGCCCAATATGATCGTTCACTCTTCTTCACCAAGCCATTGTTCAGACTGCTCATTTTGGATGTCCCGCATTTGATCTCGTCCGTGTGATGTGTGCATGTCTTAGCGGAAAAGACCGCCAAGAACAATGGGAAGAATTGTTGGACGAGTTTTATGGATACTTGAAAGAGGAATGTGGTAACAGAGACATGCCCTACACGTTGAAGCAGGTCAGTTGGAACATTGCTCGAATGTGCAATAGAAGTCCAACTTTGTTTCCATTGCAGGCTCAAATCAGTCTACCGAAAAGAAATCACCTAAAAAATTTTATTTCGCGTTTGAAATATGCCTTAAGAGAGATATTTTTAGCTCAAAGAATCGTATCGCCGATTTTTCCCTCTTGGCGGTTTGATGATAATGCCTATGATTGGGCCTCTATTCGACATAATTTGTAAGAGTGGCGATAAAGAACAAAATCAGAAGGTGATTTTAAAGGTAATACATCCAGGTCAGAGAACGAACAATTAGGTCTACAACGTCGTTTCAGCGTTTTGAAGTTGTGATGGAGAAGACTGTGTGCCTACTGGATGACATACTTTACTTCCATAACCGCAACATGGAACAAAAAAGAAGAGAAAT